>CAJNIZ010046500.1:0-31384 GCA_905231905.1 Symbiodinium pilosum
GGATGCTCGAAGTAAATAATTTTTGGGAGGGTTTGGGGTTTGACCCATGCCCATGACAGTAGATTCAGTCGATGGGAGTTTCCAAACTGAGGGGTCTGTTTTAGGGCTTTGAGGTTTGAGGGGCTTATGCAAACGAGGATTATGACTATGACATTTTGGGGTACAAGGGATGGGGGGCCGTCCATTCCGGAAATTCCTGGTCATATCTATATGGGAGTTTCCCAATATGTTACCAACCTAAATCCTTCAGGGGGACCCCTTTCATCCCATCACAAAGCCCACATATTCGGAAAACAGATATGCTAATCTCCACTTTCGAAGACGACTTTACTCCGCTTTGTGGTCATCGTTTTTTTGTATACGGCGAAGGAAATAGTCCTATACTTTGTTGAACCACCAAGAAGCACCTTTGGGATGGTCATTGCTGCAACGGGTAAAGTGCTCCATACGTATTTCTATCCCCAAGCCGTTCCGTCTGAGGCCCAAGTCAGTATATGTGTTAAAACCATGGTTGAAACCGTAAACTGAAGTATTTATATTCACTGCAAAATCAGGCCCTGGTTGCCTTCCTCAACTTCTACGGGAGGCGATTTGATCCGCAGCTGGCTGCCTAGCAATGTTGCGGCGGTAGAGGGGTTACATCTGGTTACATAGGGTCATGCAGAGAAATACAGAGATCCACAGAGTTTGGCCTTTTGTGGGGAGTCCGTACAGCATAGATCATGTTGTATTCTGGGGTCTATATTGGCGCCCCCCTTAACGGACGCCTCTGTAAGCTTCATAGAAGCAATCTCAACCAAGGAATTAAAATCTTGTGGTATAGTGGTGCAGGAGGCACTCCAGCTACACACTCCTTCCGCAAGCGTTCGTGTCCAGCGGTATTCGTTGTAGGGCAGATGCCCAGAAGTTGCCGCATGTGAGTTGATTTGCCTCTGACCATGACACATATAGATATAGATCTAGGTATATTTCCTTATGCCCTGTCGGCACCCGCCATAGCGATAGCCTGAGCTTGAGGCTTTACGGAGTCAGTGTGGCGCGTGCTGCGTTCCTCAAGAGGACACCTGCGCGACAAAAAGGATTAAGCGTTAAGCCATGTTAGCTCGATTTTCGCTGCCAGAACCTGCAAGGGATGAGGGTAGATTTCGCGCTTCAGCCTTCAGCCGCCCTTGGGCATCATGCTATGTCATGCTGTGGCGCGGCTGTGTGACATCACGGGTTTCCAGCATGGTGATCACGGTCTGAACATGGCGAATTAGGGTCTCATACTACACACGCCAAAATATCAAGTCATTGTTCATTCTTTGTGCCACTGGATAGTTTGTGGGCCCTGCCAAAGTCTACCCCAGGAAGAGCCCCACCACCTGGCCACCAGAGCAGGCGGACATCCAGCTACCCGTTGATCACAGGGTTGGGATGCTTAGGCTGTTCAGGGTACCTAGGGTTTACTTGGAATGTTTAGGGTTAAGCCTTTGTTGTGCTGTTGTTTATGACTAGCGCTGTCATGGATACAGTCTGCCATTGTGGTTCCTGTCACTGTTACGGCCTCCATCCCTCATTTTTCTTCGATACGTTTGCAGAGACTGCTGCGTTGACTGTATTTACTGCTTGAGCTGCTGCGCTTGCTGCCGCTACGCATGAAGAAGTAGTATGTCAGTGTAGCTTGCCTAGAAGGCTGCTGCAGGTTAGTTGCACCGTGCTGGCCATTGCCCTGCTTACACCTTACTTGCGAAGCTTGGCATACCCTGCTTTCTTGACCTGAGGTCCCATGACCACAAATGACTGCTCACCATGTCCTAGCCGTGGTCATCATCGTTGTCGTGGTCATCGTTGTCGTGGTCATCGTTGTCGTTCGTCACTGCCTGTACCGTGAAAGCACGGGTGATCAGGCGGAACTCGTGGAGAGGGGACTGCTGCACCCTAGCAGCGCGCCGGCAGGCTCGGACCTGACATTTTCAAGAAGCCTTGTTTCGGGTGTAGGATTTGAGGGGGTTCTGACTTATACGGCTTCAGGGATTTAGGTTCACGGAGAAGGCTTCTGGGTCTAAACTTATAAAGATTTGTTGTAAACTGGTAGTGCCCTACGTTCTATGCACTTTTGCCACGCGAGTTTGCCCCCAGGCTTGGGCATCTTCCAGTCAAATTTGCAATTCTATCGATTTACAAGATGGAGGTTTCCCAAGATTAGGGGTACCCTTTTAAGGATTTTATAGTATATTGGGGTCTATATTGGGATCCCATAATTTTGGGAAACTACCAGATGTATTGCGAAATAGTGCTGAGGCATTACATATCTCGGGATGACACCTAGTTTGGCGCGGATGGCAAGGCCCCAAATGCAGAGTAACGTTCTAGTCGCATCGTAATCTCCTGGTGGCCCACAGAACCCTTTCACATCCCTAAACCCAACCCTAAACCCTAAACCTAAACCCTAAGCAAAAAAAGCCCGCACTCAAGCATAGCATGCCGCCTCTCCGCCGGCATGCTCCAGTCACCAGGCAAAGAGATCTCCGGCGAGGAGGCTCACCGCTTCGACCCCCTATGGGTCCGCCACTTGGGTTGAGGCTTCAAAGCCCGGGGGCTAGGATTTGGGAAGGGAACTTAGACTCCAGCATAGGAGACGAATTGGGATGATTAGAGGGATCCACCCTGTTGTTATTTTGTGCTGCTGTTATTTCAATACTTGTTACAGGTAGCACGACTTGGTGGTGAAGGTTTTGGGGGTAGGATTGGGGTCCAGGCCTTCATGCTAGTTTGATGCTTAGAGAGCTGGATCCTATCAAGTTGGATTCCGAGTAGGAGGATTAGTTGTTGTCCTAGATGGGGTGTTTTACCTCCTTCATACAGCAAAGATCACACGGTCCCAAGTAGAGGCTCCCAAAAGAGGTTGTATTAGAGGGGGCCCCAGCTTTAAGAACTTCCCATGTCATCTTGCGCGCCGTATTTGCCGAAGTGCTCGCTAGCATTGTGCTACTCTAGCTTGGCAGCCCGGCAGGTTCTTGTTTGTAAAGCCGTGATGGTTCCAATGTGTTCCCATCTTATGGACTCCTTTTGTTCATATCCTTCCCTGGGTCATCGCTTTTGGACTATATACCTGCATCTCGCTCTAGAATATATGTTGAATTCAGATGTCGGCAAGAAGACATGCATCAATTGGTCTTGTGGCTACTGCATGTTACTACGACCGCTATCTGTAGAAGTTGTGCTTTTTCTTGGTGCCCTACAGACAAAGCCTGAAGTAGATTTGAGCATGCCCGCCAATGAGTCTCTCACTGGGGTCTCCGTAAGCAAGTGGCCCCAATGTAGACCCCAACATGTTCTAACCTTAATGTAGGGACACCCCATCCCCCCCCCACCCACCAAAAAAAAAAAAACTGACATCTGATTTTTGGAAGCCCCCGAATCCTGAATGCAAAGCCATGGCCACGACCAAAGCGATCGCCCAAGCCGTGGTGGCAATGGCAGAGTCCCGCACCGAAGCGATGCTAAAAGAGAGCCTCTGAAGGATCCTTTGTGAAGAGCATTTTTGAGCTATAGCCTAAACTTTTAGTAGCCCCCCTTTATCACCCCTATAGTAGTCCCCTTAGTAATTTTCCCCTTTCAGGAGTCTAGATTATCGCTCATATGGGGATAGGGGACAAGAAAATAGAAACTGGTATGGGGTTTGGGGGTCGAGGTTTGGGATTTTCCCGTGATTTATAGGGAACGTGGAAAAGACAATGAAAACTACATTATCGGAATTGGGGTTTAGGGATTTCGGGATATTACACCATACTGGAGAACCAAATAGTACATCAAATGGACAACGAAATGGAGACTACCATAGACAGGGGATCTATTGGTAAATATTTCCCCGCCAATACTAGAGAAGCAAATGGACAGCATAAAGGACACCCAAATGGGCACTGGGATGACAAAAGGATGTACGCTTTTTAGGGTAGTGCTGTTGTTGGTTTCCCAACTTCGGAAACGTGAAACATCCAGGCCAGCCAACCACATCCATAATTTCCAAATTTTACAAAAATAATAAATTTCAAACTGAATTTTCCTTCCCTCCCCTTCACCACCCTTCCCCCCCCAGCCAATTCAGATAATATTTTTGTGCACCCCCTCCTCATCCCTCCACACCCCTCCATCTTCCCAACCGACTGTGGCGGTTCTGTGGAAAACCATGTGTGGATTTCTGAGTCTGGTCCGGTTGCCAGTATCATCTCTTCGGCTTCCGCAGGGACCTGTATAATGCCATCAATACCTTTACACTAGGTGCACTGAGCATCGTCATCGTCTTCAGGCACCCACATAGGACCTCTGCCAATGCAGCCATGCAGATGCTAGCTAGTTTTCTTGCTAGGTCAAAGGGAGCGTGGACTGGAGTCTGCAGGGCGGGTGACTATTTAGGCCTTGTCGCAGTTTCACGAGGGTGGTTTGCACCTAGAAGCTTGGCAATTATCCACATCAAGTGTTCTGCCGGAAGCCCGAAACCCTGGATCTAAAACCTCAAGCTGGGGCATTCTGCAAGAATGGCTAGCAGATGTTGGTATCAACACCGTGTTCATAGCCAGCTCCCATCTACTTCTCCTGTTAGAGATGCTGGAAGTTAAGGTGACCCTCCCAAAAGCGAAGCCAGGTCCTGAGGACCCCCGCCCTGGCGCATCTCAGGATCGAGACAGAGTTCGTTGATTACTTCCTGGAGGTGCAGGCAACCTATGGTGCTGGGGAGAGATTCTACACCGTGGAGCCAAAGATCCTAGGCGTATTGTACCGGCTGGGTCTCTGGCTTCGTCCTTTCAGAGTGGTTCTCGTACCATCTCTCGCCACAAAGGCTGCCTCCTCTCTTCCTTTCTCTCAGTGCTGTGTCTCTCTGGGTCTTCTCTGCTTTTTCTGTTTCATTGTGTCTTCTGGATCTCACCCGGCGCTTGGCTCCGTACTGCTCTTTCCGTCTCGCTCTCTTGCTGTCCCGGCCATTGGCTGAAACAGGCGCACCATCAAGCTTCGTGTGGTCTGCGAGAGTACTAAAACAGGGAAAGCGTCATGTCCTGTTTTGCCCATGGGCGATACTACTAGTATCAACAGTACAGCTAGATAGCTTTGTAGAAGACACGCCAAGGCAGTTAAATGGCATGCCAGTCCTAGTCGTGCGGGCAATGTTATTCGTCATGATAAGATCAAGATTGTAGGGCTTTCTGTTGGCTTTCACTGCCTTCGAAGCCAACATGGTCCAAGCCTAGGCCTAGGATTTAGGATGAGTGTACTTAGAGTGCTCCCTCCTTCAGGATCCCTGAATCCTTTTCAGGAGGGTTGCGGGGATTCCTTGGCAAGTTCCTAGCTCTGCCCTAGTTCTCGGCTATGCCTGAGGATCGATGACGGCCACATCGTTGCTCTCACTGAAAATGGGTACGAGGCCTAAAAGCCCAAGGATAGGCCTTACAGGGTCAAAACCAAAGATGCATCAGAGGAGATTCCCGAAGTGGGGGATGCTGATAGACCTGTGAGTCTACAAGTTGAGGGTTGCGCATGTCTTTCTGTTGTATCCTTGCCTCCATCCCGATTCTGTCGGTGTCGGGGCTTTGGATTCAGGCAGTTAGTTTCAGTTTCCTGGACCAGGGGCTGAAGGGCTGAGTTTCAGGTTCTTGGGCTCATCACAAAGCAGGCACTGCTAAGGACAGCGTGTCATTTTTTGCCCTAGCTGGATGATTGTTGCATGTCAGCTTTCTTACATACCAGGTCGGAGCTAGAAAGATCTCAACACATAGATCCGTGAGCATGCATCCCTAATCCAGGTGCCAAAAATCTAAGCTCCGCAACTTACACCCTAATGGCACCCGACAAATCCCGACACCCCCTGGCCCTAGAGGTGCTGTCCCTTACACAGGTGAAGACCTTGCACGACATGGGTCTGTCGGCAGACCTCCACTCTGCCATGCAGTTGGTGAACCGCCTGAGGCTGTGGGGAGTAAAGGGTAGGAGTAGGGTCACTGCATTTGACTTGACGAAAGAAAATTTTCTCGTGAGAAGAGATCAAGTGGCGGTGCAGCTGTGCAGATGTGAAGGGGCCGTGAATGATCAAGGTTCAACACTTAAGCCATATACCGACAGGATGTGGGGCTACACGCTCTACAGACAGAAGCCAGAGGACTCGGCTCTTGGGGTCATGACGGTTTTCCTCAATTGTGGCCTTTTTTAAGCGCTTGTACAAGAACTCCCTTTATTTGGACAAAGCTTCCGAGCGACTGCGCCACCTTAGCAGCTCCGCTTCAGCAGCAGTCCTGAACTCCAAGCCTCATACTATGAGCTATAGTCTGAACTCATTAAAAGGGTTTTTATGTAGGGGATTATATAGGGGAGTATTGGGGTTACTAGTGGGATAGTAGGAGTTGAGACTATAACTCACATCAAGTCCTTGAAGCGTCCCTCGCCTGAGCGATAGCTTGTCTGCCTAAGCTGTGGGTCCTTAGCCTGCGTGATGCAATGGAAAGGCGCATACACCAAGCTTTCTTGTATCGCTAAGAGCGGTGTGCTTGAAGACTTGGTCTGCTACACTGTTTGATGCTGCAGCCGCTGCGTGAGCCCTTGGCAGCTGAACTGGGAGGACATGTTCCCTGATCCATGGCACAGCAACACACACTGGGATAACACGATGCGGGAGAGCTTCTTCATCTTCGTCCTCAAGGCTCAACAGCTTTGTTTCACCATCTCAATTGTTCCCCACCCTCGCAGTGGGGTTGTTAGATTGTAAAGTAAATGTCGTCCTCCCCTGACTGGAAGCTGACTGTAGTGCAACCGCCAAGTATCCCTGCAGCGCCCAACCAATGAGTATCCCTGCAATGCTTAACGGATATGCCCAACTGCAAAGTATCCCTGCCGTGCCCAACCACCAAGTATCCCTGCAGTGCACAACCGCAGAGTATCCCTCCGCAGAGTATCCTCACACTGCAAAACCACCAAGTATCCCTGCAGTGCTCAAGCGCAAAGTATCCCTGCAGTGCCCAAGCGCAGAGTATCCCTGCAGTGCCCAACCGTAGAGTATCCTTACACTGCCCAACCGCAAAGTATCCCTGCAGTGCTCAACCACTAAGTATCCTTGCAGTGCCCAGCCGCAAAGTATCCCTGCAGTGCCCAACTGCAAAGTATCCCTGCAGCAGTGCCCAACTGCAGGGTATCCCTGCAGTGTCCAACCACCAAATATCCCTGCAGGGCCCAACCGAAAAGTATCGCTGCAGTGCCCAAGCGTAGAATATCCCTGGAGAGCCCAACAGCAAAGTATCAATATTCTTGCAGCTCTTTTGCAGTGCTGCAAGGAAGACAGTTGAGGGGGGGGAGCGAAACGTTACACTTCTTGTGCAACGACAGCTTTAGGGTGGGGATGCTCGAAGTAAATCTTTTTTTTTGGGGCGGGCCTGCCCTGAGCTTGACCTAAACCCTAAACCCTAAACCCTGAAGCCTGAACTCTAAACCCTAAACCCTAAACCCTAGCTCAATGTGATATTCGGTCCCTTTGCCCATCCTTAGAGGACCCGGGCCAGAGCCCTTGGAGGGGCATTTTCCAGGAATGCCTGCCATTTGAGCTATAGGCTAAACTCCTTATGGGGGGTTATATAGGGGATTTTTATAGAGCTTCTTAAGGGGGAGTATACAGGAGATCATATAGGGGAGTACTACAGGGCTTATTAAGAGGGATACTAGAAGTTTAGATAATGGCTCATGTTATGTTCTTGAGGTTGTGCTAGCCAGTCCCTGGATACCCGATATTCAAAGACGACTCTTGCGACGCCATCCCAAAATCGAAGAAGGGGCCTCCACTCCAGCAGCTAGTTACGCAGAAGTGTACATCATCGCAAGCTTGTCCGAGACTTTACGGACTCCTTCGTTGAGCCGAGCCACATCTACTTGGAAGAAGTTGTCAGGGATTTGGAAAATGACCTAGAATCTTGCCTGTTGCATAGCGTTGGATGTATGATCTGGCATGCAGGCTCCAAGCATGTAGCATACACATGTACCATAATGAACCTTCATCGAGTGCAGACCTTGGAAACCAGGGTGCCTGCTCAAAAGCTGGATGTTAGCCAGGCCCCAGAACCTGAAGCCTAATCTTGCCGAGTAGTAATCCTAACCACAGGAATAACTGGGTTGCTGTTAAGGAACCTAAATTAAGTTACCCTATTGGGGAAACCTTATTATTTATTGTAATATACCCATTATGGTAACTTAATTTAAGTTCCTTAACAGCAACCCAGATAACAGTAATGGTAATAGTAGAAACGATTTGGTGCAGGTTCCACTCAGCTTCATACGGGAGCACCCAAAGGTCGCATGAGATCCCTGTGGATACAGTCATGAGCCAGATCTTTTCTGCTGCCTTTGAATGATTGGCGCACTTCAGAACTGCTGTGCAACAGCAGGGGTAGTGAGAAGGAGAAACCTTTCACTGCATGTGGTCGGTGTTTTGAACAATTGATGACCGCACAATCTTGTAGTCGGGTGTTCATCAAGATTATGATGCCATTGAAGTTATGCATACAGGCACTGGAAGTAGCGACCATCATGCCAGCATCCAATACCAGAGAAAGTATGATTCAGACAGTGTAAGTACGAGACGGTAGGTGACAGCTGTATCGTTGAGATCAGTACTGCAGACGGACTCATGCTAACAACTGTGCCCGGAAGACTTGCATGTGTGCCTTAGAGTTCAGAACATGTGCTTCTTCCTGGACGTGACCATCATTTTGCGTGCAGGAAAAGAAAGGGAACGGGAGTCATGAAGAGGGCTCAAAGACATAATCAAAACGCGCCTTTTCCTCATGTAGTATGACAGCCGTTGTGCGAAACCAAGTTTTCCGCTTGGATCATCCCAAGTAGTTCTGCGCGTGTTATTCCGGAAGCCACTCATCCCCATCTATCAGGCCCCTGGGCTCAAGGAAGATGTTGAATTTGGAGGCCCATAGGTAGCTGAATGCAAGGTTTAATGTAGCAGAGTTTTAGGCAGAACAAATTTAGGTGAATTTGTACCCCACTTCAAATAACTTACCTCTAGTTGGCACGGAATGAAGGAATGGATCCCTATAGTGGTCTCTGTATAATCCATCATGAGAAAGCTTTTCTTTTGCACAATGCTTGTTGTGGGAATTTGCTTTGGGAAATGACTATAAGCCCCATAATCCACCTATAATCCCCTATATAATCCCAGTTTCCATTTCATTTTCCATTTTCTTTTCCATTTGATTCTCCATTATAGGGGTTATTAAGGGGGATTAATATGAATTTACAATATAGTAGTTTCCATTTTCTTTTCCATTATCCCTACAAAATCCCAATAGTATACCCTATTATAGGCTGGCAAACAACGCCAAGGTGGAGGACCCTGTCAACCCGACGAACAACGTTGGGTCCGGCTTCCCAGTTTTTCAGGGCTGTACCTACCTGGCTTCTGCTTTGTTTTAAGGGAGTACCTACAAGGTTCCTGAATTTTTTCTGTTACCTAGAATCCTAANNGGTTCCAAATCCCTTAGAGGTATGGCTAGGGCACTACACGGGGTATACGCTCCTCCTTATGAAGACACCGGCGATCAAGACACACGGGATGCCTGGTTGTTTCTCATCTAGGGTTAGGGGGTCAGGCGTGGGGCTAGATAGAATTTATGGCTTGACCTCCTGCATTCCATCATGCTCTACGAGGCACCAGGAAGAGAATAGCTGGCAGGGCCTTCAGAGTGGTAAAGACACCCAAGATTAGTGGTTGAAGACGCGCTCTCAGTAGTGACGCTTTTTGTTGTGCTACTTCCAGTTTTGGTGTTGCGGGGTTGCAGCATTTCCACTCCTCCTCCTCCGCCTTCTCCTCCTGTCCTGCTCCTCCTCCTCTTCGTGATCATTCTTTTGAGTTGGTTTTAACCTGGTGCACCTACAGCACCCTTGAGGCCCTGAAGCCCTTGGGGCCCCCAACTCCCAGCCCCAGCACCATGAAGCCTTTAGCCAGAGCCAGCGACCCCGAGGCGTAACTGCTTCCGCATTCGCCAGATCCAGCGGTCTCTAGCACGGGCCGCGGATGTGGTAGCAGCCAATGAGGCGAACCTGGGTTTAGGCCACTCGGGGGCTCAAACTAGGATAGGGGTAGAGAGTTCCACCAGTAGCCTTGGCCCTTTTGTACATAAGGTACTGTCAATGCTGGGCTTACCAGTGCCATAATGGTGGGCATAGCGGTTTCTTTGGTAATTTCGTACAGTCTAATATTTTTCCTAAAGATTAAGCCATGTCCACTGACTACAGAAGGGAATGCTGACTGTAGCACTTGACCCCTCTTTCGAAGAGCCCAATTCTTCTATGCAGCGTGCTCGCGAGCGTGATTCGAAATTCTAGGAGTCGATCTCAATGTATTTCAAAGCATTGCGAATGGAAGCTGACTTCTGACAGAGCCACTTTTATGTGAAGGTTCATGAGAAACTATATGTGGGGCTACATGTATCCTACCTACCGCAGGTTAGAACCCTAGTCGTTATCCAATCTAGACTCCGTCTAAGAAGTACAATCCAGAACTTCGAAGTGGGGGTGCCTTGTCTGGGTATTTCTGAAAATTGGATCCCCCCGCATGTTCCCAAATCATATACTTCCCATTTCTTCCCGTCATACATGCCCCAATGCAATGACCTCTTTTGAGCATCCGCCTGAACACCCCTTGACATTTCTTGTTGAGCGAGAAGAGGGCATCCTGGAAGTTTCCCTCCCGCAAATCCTAAGCTCCAAGCGCTAAGTCCTAAACCTTGACCTCTAAAACCTAGAGAAAAGGTCCGACACACAAAAAAAAGCTAGGTTCAGGGTTTAGGGACCCTAAGCCCCAAACCCAATAACTTTCAGAAGTCATCCAACGCAGCAAATTGCCAGGCAGGTGCCACACTCCGAGCTATCCTTCGGGCCGCTTTGGCAATGTCCTTTGGGCAGTGGGGGGGTATATAAGGCCATATGGGGTTTAGGGTTTAGGGTTTAGGGATCTATATGTATCTATGTAGGGATGTGCAGCGGCATATGGGTTTATAGGGGTGATAAGGGGTTGTATGGGCTATATGTTGGGCTATTCTCCCACCCAGTAATGGGTACCTTAAGGCACCATGGTAGGTATATAAAGGCCCTCTTAACTCCATAGTTGAGGGGATATTATTGCAAGGCTTTTTAGGGCCTTTTGGGTGTTTATGTACGTATTTTTTGAATGCAGGGATATGTAGGGGTTTTTGGAGATCTGGGGTTATGTGGGGTTGTATGGTATGGAGGGATGGAGATGTATGCGGGCGTGTACAGGGTTCTATGGGGATATGTACGGGTTGTATTGGAGGGGCTCATAGGGATATACAGGGGTATATATGGGGATATGTAGGGTTTAGGGTTCAAGGTTTAGGGCTTCCAAGGTTCAGGATATGGCCCCAATAATGGAGAATCAAGCGGAAGCAGACATGGAACATGAAGTAGCAACTGGGTTTACGTCCAAAAATCAGGGAGCCTTTTTGAGGGTCCCCTCATAAGGATTATACCATCTTATGGAGGGTATGGGTATTGTAGTAGCATGAAAAAGTATATAAAGTTTAGGGGATGGAGGTTCAGGGACCCTGTAGACTAATACAGAACAGTTTGTTACATTTTCGGTGGTGTCTTCCGTACGTGGCCTCCAGAATGATTGTTCTTATGCCTCAGGGAACAAGCGTGAGTCCCCTCAAGTACGCAAGTTATAACATCATGCCAGTGATGACGACACACTGCAGCAACACTGGCAGATGCCGGCAGCCTAGGTGGCGGTAGCATCAGTTTCGGAGCCATTTCTGAAGTACCATTATCTTGCAGCTGAGTTTGTGGTAAAATGGGTTCTTTGCCAACATTGGGTCCTTGCTGCGTAAGCCTGAACGGGGCGCATATAAAAGATGGCACATCAACCTGGAGCTGAAAGGGTTCCTAGATGGAAAAGAAAGTGGAAATTACTATGATAGAGTATATATTGTGGTTATAATAGGGTATATACTGGGGTTATACAGGGATAATGGAAAAGACAATGGAAACTGTTTGATCCCGCCCACCGCTAAACCCTAAAGTAAATCCTACTTGGAAGTTTGCAAGCCGGTGACATGCCAGGTGGACAGTTACGGAGAGGATGCCGGCCAGGAGGTACCTTGTGGAGTTTCTCGAGATGGGACTTTCCCACAACTAGGGGTGCTCCTTTGGGGGTCCCTATAATTGTGATTATAGTCTTTTGGGGTCTGGGTTGGGGTTCCCCCTGTCTAGGGAAACAAGCAGATTGGGGATGCCTTTTTTGACTGTTTTCATCCTGGGAGACCCTTCTTGCATGCTCAGTTGGTCTTGCTGGGCCATAAAGTCATCGTGAGAACTTGATTGCTTGATTGGGTTTAGGGTTCAGGGTAGTTTGGAGGTTAGGTTTTTGGGTTTAGGGTTTAGCTGTTTTCTTAGGCTTCATTCAATGTTCGCGCGATATGCAAGGTTTAATTTGTATGATTTCTGGGAACAGGCTCTCTTCGAGGCCTCGCCACTCCAGCTTCTGACTCCTTGCTATCCTAACATCCTCTTGTATACCATCAGTTTCTTAGTAGAAAAACCATTCTATCCTCAAAGGACAGTCGTCTTTGTAGACGCATTTTGGAGCACCTGAGTACCGCAAAAGTTTAGGGGAGTGTGGGTGTCTCTGACAACCAGGGCCCGGTCACGCCACTATGATCCCTGTTATAGGGACCTCCAAGGAGGGACTTTCAGCAGATCATGAGCGTCCTATTTTGCTGTAGACAAGCCCAGCATTTCAATTCTGTACTGGCAGACCCAGAAGCGAGGAAAGGGAGCCTTTGAAGGCGAACAAGGAAAAATGTCAGATACGCACTCGACATGGAGCGCTCGGAGATACTCTGTCTGAAGCGGGCACAGCTTTGCAAAACTTCAGCTCCACAGGCCTGACTTCCTGATCCCTGACCAACTAAAGATTTGCCAGCATCTTGACCCTTACACAGCTGTCCACAGTGGGCGGGATCAAATAGTTTCCATTTTCTTTTCCATTATCCCTATATAACCCCAATATGAGGCCGAGGCGGAGGCTGTATCCATGCGCGCCAAGCACGACCTGCAGGAGGATATTGGGTGCTTTCTTCCTTGCCCCTTTTTCCACATGTTTGCAATTGGGCAACCGGATCTTCAGATCTACAAACGAAAGAGTTTTGAGTTGACTTTGAGGTGAAATTGACAAGCTAGGAACAGTTCCCCGCCCCAAAGAAGAAATGCTGCCACGGGCCAGTGTAGTTGCATAGGGAAATCCTGATGAGTACCGCACCTTCACAGATTATCCTCAGTTCAATATGCAGCCGGTGTGTGTTTTTGAGTGTTCTGTAGGAGCTATTCGGAGGGAACTCTCAATTTCAAAGTATCCTTGGCCACGAGGCCGTGAATTTCAGGTTCAACAGAGTGGCCTTGATGCCATCTTGTGCGCGTCTTTTTGCCCAAGCTGCCTGCGGCAAGCCCCTGAGGTGCAGAGCAGTTTGAGTCCTCCTTGTAGCAACATCGCAGCCCAAACTCCTAACGTGATCAGGCCCATAATCTTTCTCTTGTTACGCTAACTTGACTACAAGCCGCTATTCCAAGTAATTATGGAAGCCTCTACACTCGTAGCATGGATTCGCCCACTGCCGCAGCGCCAAGCTATGGAGTTTTGGGCATTTGCAACTCAGAACTGCAACGTTACAATTAAGCTTGTTTGATCTATGCTTCTGTTGCAAAGTTTTCAAACTGCAACCGGCCGGTCAAAGTAGACCCTTCAAGTCCACGACCTTTGCATCTGACTGCGAGCCCTGACGCCGTGCCGCCATGCCGCGCCACAGCTTGTTGTGCCAGCAGCCTAATTACAGACTTCTGGAGACATCACATACACGCAAACAATGGCTGACGGTGCTATGCTTAAACGTGTACACAAAACCTTCCTCTAGATCAGTTTGAAATGTCTGACTCTCTGACAGTGACATTGACGGGTTGCTGGCGCTGCCATAGCTCTGAGAAGCCCAAAATGTCCGGCAAGGTCTGGGGCTTTTGGCATACCTGTCACTTGGCTGATGTTCGAGGTGAGGCTGTCTTTGGTTGTGTTGCATTTCTTTGGCCTGAGTTTGGTTGCAGCCGGACTGGGGGAGAATTATGGGGGATCCTTGGTCAGACTATTCTAGGGTTAGCTTGAGAGACAGATATGCAGGAATCCTACGTACCGGGATGCGGTGAGCAGGGAATGAAAGGCCACGAGCCTGATGTCAGAGCATGTCCCTGACTAGCGAAACTCACATGAGAGTTGGAGGAGTCCAGCTTAAGTATGTTCAGGGTGCAGAACTTGTGCTTCAGAAAGGATGCGGTGGATGGTGACTACTGCAAACCTCGAATCTTAAAACCTAACCTGCAAACCCTGGGTTCCACACTCTGAACCCACAACCGAACACAATAATATAGGGGCCTAAATAATTACCAATATTATGGTTCCATATTCCCGGTATAATTATAGTATATGGTACCTCAAATGATATTGGTAATTATTTAGGCCCCCATAGTAACCCACAGCCGCAAGAGCCCCAACTTCCCAGATCCGCCACAGCGCCACTGGCACCGCCAGAGCCCAACCCTCCCAGCTGGCCGAGCAGTGCCAGGGAACCCAGTAGTGTGGGATACGTTGTAGTATATTATAGTATAGTATAGTATAGGATAATATGGGTACCCATATAGTATGTTATAGTATATTATAGTAAGTTATAGTATATTATCGCATAGTATAGTACGTGCTAGTGTATTTTAGTATAGTATAGGATATTATGGTATGCTACAATAATATATTAAAGTACGTTCTAGTATATTAAAGTAGCTGATAGTATGTTAAAGTGCATTATAGTATGTTATAGTACATTATATGTTCTAGTATATTATAGTATAATATAGTACGTTATAGTATATTCTAGTACATTATAGTACATTATCGTGTATTCTAGTATATTAAAGTATGAGCAGGATGTGGGGTAGGGATAAGGATTTCGTGATGAAAGAGTTGAGGGAGGAGATTTCTCGGGATGAGGGTTTAGGGGACGCGGAAGGTCCAACGGATTAGGGCCCAACTTTTTATTTGGATGTTGAGCATGGTGCATGCTAAGATTTCAGGTACATGTTTTTGGAGGAGTTTCGCAATTGGTCCTGCAGTTTGACTTCAGCGGTATTTGGCAGGCTCTTATTCCAGGATTTCGCCGCCTGCCCGTGCGGCTTCAGGTTGTGTGGAGCATGAGCACTGCTTGAGTACGTGGTTGTAGGGGGAACGCACAGGTAATTCAAAGTCGATATGAGAGGAGCTACATGAGGTTTTGCTGACCCACCAGACCTGACATTGAGGCTTGAATACCCCAAGAATATAGTAGGAATATAATACAAATATAATTGCCAGGGTCCTCATGGTCCTGCTAAATTCCTACTACATTCTTCAGGTTCCCTTTTTTTTGGATTCCCATTTTACTCCCTGGTGAGGCCCCGCAACTAAAGGATGCCTTGGGAGGACAAATGAGCTTCGAAAGCAAAACAAGAAGTCTTGGAGTAATGTTAGGGTTGCATTGGGGTTATATTGGGATAATGGAAAATAGAATGAAAGCTACGACTGAAAGTTAGGGTTTAGGATTTGTGGACAAGCAAAGGTCTACGTCTTCGGACCAGAGGCGCGTGAAGGTCTTTGTTCTTGTTCGCTGGATTGGGAGCCCAGATCCCGGATGCAGCTTCAATGTTGCAAGTTTTGAGAGCTGGGTTTGCTGAAGTTACATTCTTTCACAGGCAGTACAAGTAAGTTTTTTTTTTTTTTAATTGCTCGAAGGCAGGTGCACCAACTGACCTTTGCAGTAGAGAAACTCTCATGAATAGTAATAGTAATGCCAATCATAGTAATAACAACGTAATGACAGCAAGACTACTACAAATGATAGTAACCGCAGAACTAATAGTATTAATAAGAAGAAATCGTTTTATTTCTTCTTCTTCTTATTAGTAGCAAACATATCAGTAATAATGGCACCAGAGTCCTGCTGATTCATCGAGCCCTGCCTGACGGCAGGACGCAGTGAAAGGCTCAAACCTGACTGCCCACATTGCAAGCCTTTTGGTGGAGCTGAACAATGTAACCCAGCTGCAGATGGTAGTTTCCCAAAATAGGGGGACCGCAGTAATTCAATATGAGCTAGAGTCTAAACTCCTTAGAGGAGGGCTATATAAGGGAACTATTACAGGGTTTACTAAGGGGGATACTAGGAGTTTAGACTATAGCTCAAAACACTATCACCCTTGTTGGGAAACCACCAGATGGGAGTTCGAGCGCAGCTTTACACAGAGGAGCTTCTCAAATCTCCCTATAACCCCTATATAACCCCTAAATAACCCCCATAACCCCAATGTAACCTCTATATAACCCTATATATACTTTTTTTTCTGGCTTATGTAAGCTCAGGAGATGCTCAAATCGGACCAGAAGTCCTTGGACTGCTTTCCCCACAAAGTAGGGGTACGTTTATGGGGAGGATCTTTATAATTAGGGTTATCGTGTTTTGGGCCCCTGTGGTGGGGTTGTAGTATTTCGGGTCCCTATAGTAAGGGTTATAGTGTTTTGTAGTATTTTGGGGCCTATATTATGTTGGGGTTGAAGGTAGAAATACAAAAGTTCACCTGGTCTTTAACCTCACCAAATGCGTGTTTCCAGCACCAGGGATGCCGACCACCCAGTTTAGTACAGGCCTTATCTAGAAAGACGCCCAGACTGGGACCCGAACCTTCACCTGGATATATGCAGGGTGTCCATGATATTCTTGTACACCTACGCCGTTCTGCGCCTCGAGTCTTTGCTGCCCGTGTTTCTGTGAGATGGCGCCGATACCAAGTAGTGATGGCGCTACGTTTCCTTACGTTTTCTTGACCTTTGGTGTACATGGACTCGGGTTATGAGGAAGGATCTTTTCAGACCCCTACTTAAACAATATACTATAAATGATATAGCCCCAATATTACCGCAACATTATCCAAGTATATACCCCATATGATCCCTATAATATAGTAGTTTCCATTTAATTTTCTATTAAAAACCATACATTTCAAGAGACTGTGAGGTGACCACTGGCCACTACAGCTCTGATAGAAAAGCTCTCCTGTTCAAGCCCGGCCGCTACGTCCCATGGCTTGCAGAGATGCCTGTAATCCTCGCCCCCTAGGATAAAGCCCCCATTGTGGTATATCATAGTATCTTGGGAGTACCTAATGTTAGGTGGGGGGGGGTGCGGGGGTTTAACATTAGGGGGAGAGGATTGCCCTCCTGAAAATTAATTTTGGAACTGTAAAGGGGCTTCTGAAGGACAATTCTCGTGGGTTTCTAGGTTGGTTTCAGGGGACGCTAGACAATAATTTTCTAGAGATCTCTTTAGTAAGTATCCTATTGGTCCCACTGGGGGCCTTCTGATAGGTTCCCTAGTTTTGATCCTGCGATGCAGGGATGATAGCGCGGCTGTGGAGGTTTCTGTGTGGGTGACGCAGTGTAGATGGTGTGGCTCAAAGCAAGAAGCACTCGTAAAAGTTTAATCAAAAGTATACTTTGGAAGGGATACCAAGTTTATGCTTCATGTCCTTCAAAGTCGCGCCTCCCCCGCTCCCCCCAAACACTTGAGAAGAGAAGCTGCCTAGGTTTTGAGGGTCCTGTGGAATGACTCAGATTCCTGATCTGGTGTCGATTTGGGCCCCAAAGCCGAAACACTTGAAAGGGGGTCTGATAGCCTTGACCCGACACCTTCAAGCGGTTACCTGGGCACAGTATAGAGTGCCTCTTGATTAAAGGACCTGGAGCATTAAGATCCAATTATGCCCGGATTCTTCGTACGAGATTCTAGTAAGACCTTCATCTGTTGGGTGTGCAAAGTGTGCCCAGGAGGTGGACGTCGAAGTGGGCTACTACGTCCAGGCATACTGGGGGATGGCAAAGCAGTCTACGTACACCCTACCGCATCAACCGCATAGCGTTTCCTGACTTGACCTAAGGCCTGAGACTGCTTAAAGGTATCCCGCAATCATGCCACGTAGTGTTGTTGCCTCTGGCATCGTGTGTGGAATGCCTGCGGGCTTGTCCCCTTTCCACGGCCTCCAGGGACCCGGGCGTTCCGTCCTGAATGGGTCTCACGCCCTGAACCTCAACGCAAACTATGTGGCCCGAGCCTGTTGACATGCTCCCCTCAGCCTCATGGGCCAATCCGAGTAGATCTGCTTTTTGTTTTTTAGGTACACGAAGCCCATAGGCCCAAGCAACCTAAGCTGAGAGACTCTAGGGCTTGCCTCAGCCCAAAGCTTCCAGAATCCTAAATCCTGATCACTAGAAACTCGGCATTTGCCCCGGAACCTCAACGTCCTCAACGCAAAGCTTAATGCCCCACTGCAAGCTACAGAGCCTTAACAACTTCACAGCTCCAAGTATGTTGTTTTTGGGGTCTTGCTATCGCAGGTCCCGTGTACTTGGTATATGCAACGTCAGAGCATTGGTGACCACAGGGTCCTAAACCATTCGCCAATCTTTCAAGGACACCAGTGGAGTCGGGGTTCCGGGGTTTCTGGGCCCTGGGACGCCATGAGCCCTAAAGCCCTAAAGCTCCAAACCATACACCTCTCAGCCCCTACAACCCCAAACCAACCCCCAAACCCTAAGCTCCAGACCCTTGAACTCCTAGGCGTCCCGCAAAACATACATACCCCAGATCCTATCCAGTAGTAGGTCCTCGGACTTGGCGAGCGGCCTGAGGACGCAGTCTGGGGGTTCAGTTTGGATATTGTTTGAGGTGTTTCTTTCTCGAGATTATGGTTCAGGGCTTGCGGTTCAGGGATTATGGGGTTTGTCGGATTAATTAGGGATCAGGGCTTAGCATTTGGCGACTAGGGTTCGAACGGTGTTCGTTTTTTTTTGTGGCCTGTCGTGGCTCGGGTTTGCGTAGTGGTTTTGTTGGATTACATCGGAGTTGCCTTGGAAACTATGAAGCAGCCCTGACGTGCAAACTGCGATCATCTAGAATCTAGAAGGCCCATCTACCTTCCTCTCAGGGCCCCGAAACAAGTGAAAACTTCTATTAACGGTCTGCCAAAAAGGAGACCAAATTCTATCTACTTAAGGGGGACCGAAACCCTAAACCCTAAACCCTTAACCCTAAATAGTAGTTTCCATTTTCTTTTCCATTATCCCTATATAAGACCTATATAATCCCAATGTAACCCCTATATAACCCCAATATGACCCCTACAACCCCTGTAGTTTCCATTTTCTTTACCATTATCCCAATCTAACCACAATGTTGTTCACCAGCACTCCTATTGAACCCTCTGTACACTCGCCAAAAACTAGGGTTTAGGGTTTAGGGGTTTAGGGTTCAGGGGTTTACGGGTTTAGGGTTTAGGGGTTTAGGGTTTAGGGTTAATGACCATCCTGGCACCAACCTTTTATAAGCCAGCACTCGAAAGACCTCGAGTCGTTACAGGAGTTTGTGAAGAGTTCTGTTGGGGCTGGTGCCTCGAATATCTTACAGATTTTTGCGGTCGGAAAGCGAGTCCATGGAAGATCGCAGTGTTGGAAGTGGTCCATCTTTTGGAGCTCCGCCTAACGAAGACCCTCATCTTTGATGCGCATGCAGGCGGACCCTAATTTTGAGAACCTTGCATGTAGATGTGCCAACGGATGATGAGTGCTTTTGGGTGCCACGCTAAGGATTTTAACATGTTTGGGGTGTCTTAACAAGTACCCATATCGACGCTTTACATGCTTTACATGTCTTGGAGTCAGCCAATATGCGCGTTGCACATGCCTATCGGCGTTCATTCAATGGAAGCGATCCAGTCATCTGCTAAGGTTGCTAAGGTTAGCTCATTGCAATCTTTGTGCTATATAACCCCAATATAACCCCAATATACCCTATAATCCCCTATATAACCCATTGTAGTAGTTTCCATTTTCTTTTCCATTATCCCAATATAACCCCATTATATACCCAATAAAACCCATTATAGTAGTTTTCATTTTCTTTTCCATTATCTCAGCTACAGCTCTTGTGCACCTCGGAAGGATGTGGAGTTCGTCAGTGCGCCGGGCCCTCATCACTTTAAGTGACAGACTGGTGTCCGATTTTGGATTCAGGTGCTTGGTGAGCAAGTTTGCAGGCAAGTGTGTCTATCTTTGCTGCATACAGCTTGATCAAGCCCTGAAAGTCCTAAGATTCCTAAGTACTGCTATCTTGCATTGCATTGTCATGGAGGGCTTGCTTCAACACCGAAAGAACGCTTGAAAAAGGCCGATGGACTAGAGCCATCTAAGGCAGCAATGATAATTTCACAAGAAGTTCAGACAATGTCTTGCATTCACCTTTTTTTTTGAAGGCTCGACCTGTCATCGGCTGCCACCATGCGTATTGTGCCAAGATATTGCATTTTCTCAACTATATATAAGTCCCTTCTCTGGGGACCGCATGCTGAACAGGCCAAATGTTTGTTGGGGCAAGCCAGGGGCTCCTAGCTGCACCCTGCAGAACTGCCAACCGTGTCATTCTTGAACCCAGTGGTACCGTTCCCATAGGATTACGTCTCTAAACCTGCCCATTCCTGTGTAGCCGGTCTTGAACAAAGATGATCCATAGACCCGTTCTGAAGTATCTCTTTCATCGAAAGGACTTAGCACCCTGGATTTGGGTCCAAGTCGATGTCATAATGTATCTCAGGAGGATCTTCAGAGCAAGGCGCAACTGGCACCATTTATCCATCATCTGCGGTTTCCACCTACCGAGTGTTTGTCTTCCACTTGTCTTCGTCAAGTGCCACTGCAAAGCTAGTACCTCGATGCCGCTACTACAGTGGTTACCTCTAGACATGCACATATCTCAGCCATCCGCTGAGTCAGGAGGAAGCACTGTGATCCCCTTGTTGCTACAAGTAGGAAACATGCTGTGCAAGTGGTCTCAAAAAAGGCTTGCATACACCAACGTTAGGTGGGGCATCTACTCCAAGAACATGGGCGAGATCCCCGATCCAGGTTCTTTGGATAATTTCTGGCACATTGGCCGCAGCCAATTTCCTGGGCAAGGATTCGCTGATTAGCTGCGAGGATGCTGAGCCCTGATCCAAAACCAGGCCAGAGGTACGGATCCAGCATATGTTGCTTTTTTGGGGAATGCTTTTACACTGAATGTATGAGGCTCGGCAGCCACCGATCCTCTTACATCGTGGGAATGGCAGTCTTTCAGAGATACCCTTGGATGCAGCAGGGAAGGTACCTGTTCCATGATGTAGCTGGTGGGAAGCCAGGTGCAGGCTGTGTCATGCCTCAAAAGAGAACACATGGACTGACGAAAATGAAGCTGGAAAAGCAGTGTGCAAGTCAAAGGGACAGGGAGACTGTCAAGTTACAGTCGGAATAGCTAACTGCCAGTATTGTTCTGTTAGATCCCTTGTGTATTTAGAACTATCCGCAGCGCTGGATCTCCTTCAGTGGCCATGGAATCGTTGTACACTGAACGCCGCCAGGGCACCCTGAGTTTATCATGAAGCCACCAGACCCGGCGCCATGTGTCCTAAATCCATATACCCTGAATCCTGGGTGGCCGAAGATACAAGGCTCAGAAACCAAAACCCCAAGCCCAAAATCCAAAACCCGAAATCCAGCCCAGGCGTAGTGCAGAGAACTTCCGCCATGCCTCTCCATGGGGCATGCGCCTGGGCTGGGCTCAGTGGTGTACTGGAGCGTGGGTTTGCAGGGCATTTTCGGGATTTGAAGGGACTTGTTCTTTTAGGGGGCTCAAGAGGTTTGCGCGGAAGGGGCTTTGTAGGGATGCTGCTGGCACCTAGTGAAATCCTTCCAAGCAGTTCAACATGAGGACCACGAAGGCAGCATGCGGCTTTGACTTTGGTCGGTATGCATGCCATTGCTGCTGTGAGGTCTCCTTTTGCAACAAAGCAAGGTCATGTTCAGTCGTTAAGCGCCTTTGGCCTCAGAAGGTGCTTGATCTCAGTGCAGCTGAGTATGTCCCTGGCACAAATGATGAGAGACCAAGAATGGCCACGCAACATTCACATGAAATCCCTCACTGTATCAAAGCGGAAAAACTCGCAAACCATTCATGCACAGATCTTTTGTTCGCCAAGGCTTTGGGCCGTCTCACAGGCGTCGCCCATTCGGCGAATCAGAGTGGATAAGTCTCTCGGACATGTTGGCCCTTCATAGGAGTGTTCAATCGGCCGTTTTTCGTGAGGCTTTTGCAGGCAGATTTACAAAAAGAAGCAGAGAAAAATGACCGCTACCCAAATCATGCTCTAGTGGCATGCCTGGAGTCCATTGGTCGAAGCTTCAGCACAACAAAGTTCTTGAGCAAGATTTGACAAAGTACTACATAAAAGCAGCAGTGAAACACATTGGCATCTTGGTGTCTTTCAAGAGATAGTGCCGTGAATAGGAATTGAGGATCCAATTCCCATCCTTTGGTGCGCCTTGAGCCCCGCATCCGTTTCATTCCACGGGCAGCTGCTCCATAAAACTGTAGGTACTTTGGGTTTAGGATTTAGGGTAACCCTAAACCCTGAGCCCCTAAACCCTAACCCATGGCTCACTGCTTGCATTCAGGGATCTGTCGCTCTACGTGGAGGGCGCCTGGGCAAGCGGAGGCAGCAGTGGAAGTTTATTCATTATTATGTTACCAGATGATACAATATTTCTGTAAACTTTTGCTTTAGTATATTACTAGGGTGGACCAGGCCTTGCTCCTCAGGTTATTTTGCTAATAGTATACGGCTTGCTGGTTTGGTGTTCGTTGCTTGCCGAATGTGGCCTCTGACATTTCAGATGCGCTGCTGCTGTTGGCAGCCATCGCAGACGTCTGTCCACATCCAGCCAGCATCACCCAGCCCTAGCCGTAGACGTAGCTATGTCTTGATCTGTGGTGCAATCCATGAGATCCAAAATTTTTCTGGGCTCAGCTTGAGATTTGCCAGGACTTGTGACTTGTACTGAACCAGACCTGCTACACATGTTGGAGGTTCCACAGTTGTCGTGCCCCTGTTCGACCCCCAACACTATAACCTTCACTATATAGGGATCCTGTACATCCCATAACGCCTATACACGTCCGCGCTCGGTGTTCTCTCGCCCCATGGTATGGTCCCCATCTGGGAATAAACCCTACTGTTACCTTCAACAAAACTGTATACACGCTTCAGAAACGGTCTAATGACCCAGAAATCCTCTTAAACCCCCCGTACAACTTTGCTTAAATACACCTTCTATAATCACACATGGACCCTCTGCAAAACCTTCTCCCAACCCTTTAACAAACCCCTTGAAACGATACAAATTCACAATAAGCCCCTCCACAGGACCCAGACCAGAGGCCAGATGATGACTGAGGGGTGGGGGTACTTCCACACAACCCTCTATAGAATCCTTCAAACTTTTATATGGTAGAACTCTTCCGGAATGCTTTTTAACCTTTTATAAGCTGCATTTACAATCTATGAACCTCTTCTATAAGGCCTTTGCAAGCCTTCTGAAGGGGGGTGGGGTGGATGCTAATGCATACATCTATACACCTCGGACCCCTAATTCGTGGTGCAGCCCAAGCCTGACGCAGGCTTTATGGCCGACATGCAGGTGGGTAATTGTCAACCCTGCAGATGTGAGTCGTAATTTTGGGAGTGTGTCAAGATAAGCCACATACTTCTTCATAGCAACCCTGACAATCTGTTTGCAGCCCTTATGTACCCCCCCTTCTCGCGCCCTCAATCTGAGCGTGCGCCGAAGATAAAGTAGGGTTCAGGATCTAAGGTTTGGGTTTCCAGTTCTGCAATCACATGGGGACCCACCTGATGCTTCTCTCACGCGCAAGAGCGTGCCAACAGTAGCATGCCCACGCCTGTCGCATATGGAATCATCTTCTACTGACAGCCCATTGTCAAAGATCACGATTTTCGCGCTCAAGCCTGTGCAAATCACATTTTCAACACAGCCTGCGTCCCCGAACTGTTGGGGAGAGTGGTATGATCCCCTTGAGAGGGCCTGCGATTCATTTTGCCATTGGTACCAAGTATGCCTGTCCAAATTAGCTGATAGATTGCCCTAACGTCGTGGTCTGAACCGAAAAGGTGCCTTACGAGAGTGTGTCAGAATAACCCCTATAGAATATAGTCCTCTAGTCTTTTCTTTCCATCCCTCGGGTCGGGGAAACTCCATATTATGCATTCCTACCTTGCTCGTTTGGATCTGGCCGTGCTAGCAGCAGCGATGTTGGAGAAGACGATTGCCAATAGTAAGAATGATGTAGCAATGTACATGGTGCGTGGATACTGAGAGCAAGAGTGGTGGCAATAATTATGCCAGCAAGCTCCAAGCTTCTCCAGGTGAATGGCTCCACGAAGTTGGGTGGGCAGCATCCTGCTCGTGGGAAGTTTGGATTTTTTTCTTGCGAGTAAGTAGGTATGGGAGCAATGATTACTACACCATCGATCCTGGGATGGCTAGTCAGAAGGAGGGCTCCGATGTCGTATTGTACGATGGCCCCCTGGACTCATCGCCTATACACGGTGTGGTGTAACCCTGGTGACTCTAGTAAGTGCTGACATCACGCATGCTGCCCGCAGAGAACGCACATCCTTCTGTTTTCAACAGCACGTTGATTCTCAGCATCATTGCGACTGTCGAAGCAAGTAGTAACTTCAACACTCATCATGCTGTGTGTCTTTCATTGTGCAGTTGAGCCATAGCCTAAGTCCGAGCACATTCTTATTCATATCCACGGTCTTACTGCGAAGCTCAGGCACCAGTTTCTCCTGGTCCCATTTCAGGCTCCACCCCAAGCCTTGAATTCCATTCCTCAGGCAGCAAAGCCCTTGGCTGCTTCTAAGCCTGCATGCCCAGCACAAGGCAGCAGTGGATGATGCGGAACTCCAAGATCTCTGCTCCAGTTGCCAAAGATCTGGGCGGTCAGTGGAATGTCGTGCTGGTGGGCTGCACCGGCACCTGACTTCCAGATTAGATCAGCCTTCTTGGGTAGCTTTTCTTTGATCGGGCGTTTGGAAGTGTGCTTGATGTAAGGGCCTCAACAACAAACTCCGCCATGTCAAAGTTTGGGCTGTGGAGACTTTCTCCTGAGGGGAGCGTAAAGCGTTTCACGCGGGATGAAGTCGTGCCCCTAAACTGGTGTGTAGATGGATCCTCACAGATGTCTGACATATCTACTCCTCCTTAAGAGACAGTGCCTGAACCAGGAATGCTGCAGCCCAGCTTTCAAAAAGGATACGACCAGGCAGCTGTTCCCGAGATTGCCAGGCTCAAGGCTTTATAACTTCCAGCAAGCTCCGTTGTTTCCACACGAGGTCAGTTGTCAGGCTGCTAAGTCACAGTCAAAGCAGCCACTTCATCACAGGTGCCTGCTTGTGAGTGATTTGATTAACGACTTTGAGGAACAATTCGATAAAGCTCAGGTAGCCCGCGTGAGACCCTTCCTGCAGACGCTGGCAAGACGGCATTGACAAACGCCTCCTGCAAGCAAGCGCACTAGATTGGGGTCGAACTCCTTGCTGGAAATGTGTTGGGGAACCCTGCTCCAAGTTGTCTTGCGCAGGGCTTTCTTTAGCGGGTCTTATTTCTACAGCCTCGGCACCAAATGAAATTGTCTTTAATCAATATGGCGGAAGAACATGCAAAGAGGTCCTGAAGGCTTTGGACATGGGCCAGCTGCCAGGCCCAAAATATCAAATTGTGTTTGAAGCAGCAGTCCCTAAGGGCTGTCGCTTAAAACGTGCTAGAGCTTGCTGCCAGTTGTTTGGATGGGTCAGATTGCGGTACTACACAACTCTGCCTCAAACCAGCAGGCGTGCCCGAGTCTCACCCGCGAGTTGGATGCCTAGCTGGAGTTATGTTCTGAACATTTCTGAACCGTTTGTTCTTTGATCCATAAACCCTAGACCCATCTAAACCTTAAGTAGTTGTTTCCATTTTCTTTTCCATTATCCGTATATAACCTCTATATACCCCTATATACCCCTACATCAAAGCTGAGGGGGACATCTCTCTGCACCCTCACCTCATCTCACTCCAAACTCCACGTAGCAGTTCTGGTGATGGAGCATTCCAAGGTTGCTTTGACATCAGTTGTGGCTGAGAAGCCATACATCACAATTGATGCATGCCCGCATAGCAGCAGCTTTCTGTTCGAGGGCAGGAGTGGTGCTTGTTGCTGGTATCCTGGCTATTCCCCTCCTGACAAATACGAAAGATGATTTGCAAAACCCTCATGCTCTGAGGCAGCCAGTACTTGAGACTGTCACCAGGTTCAAGGAATATTCTTGTCCCGGCCAGTTGCCTTGATTGAATCAGTGGCCTCAACCTAGCCACCTTGCGACCGAACACGTTGTGGTAATGCCTGCTTTCAATTATGCGGTGGGGTTCATGAAGCAGCAGCTGTAGAACGAGAAGAGAAATTTGCTTTTTGCTGTGGAACCGGGCGCTAGCCGTTTCCATCCTACTGTGAAGTTTGCAACCAGCACGCCTTCCAAAGCCGTTCTCGGCTTCGAGTCGCATACTGTGCTTGCTGGATCCCAACAGCTAGAGTGACCGTCATGCCCTCCCATGTCGGAAGGGATGTCTTTTCGCAATGCTTGGTCCAAGATCTTTTTCAGATGGAGGGCCCTAGAAGCAATGTTCCCTGGTGCATGGACTTGTTCTGGGAAGGGGGTCTGGAACCCTCAACCTCCTAAACGCTTCAGCCCTCAAAGCTCTAAAGGCTTTACGCTGAACACCCATTTCCAAACTTCCTCAACCCCTGCAATCCCCTAAACCTCTCACCCGCCAGACACTGCAGAACTCGAAATCTAAGAATTCAGGATGCTGCTGGCCGCTATTCGTTGCAGGTCCCGAAGCCAAAGTTCCGCCACTCGGCGTCTCTCACAAATGGGATGTGGTGGTTGTTGCGGTTCTGGCGGCGGTTAGTGGTCGGTGTTGTGGGGGAAGGAGGAGCAGCAGCAGCAGCAGCAGCAGCAGCAGCAGCAGCAGCAGCAGCAGCAGCAGCAGCAGCAGGAGCAGCAGCACTGTGTACGAAGTAAGTGGTAAGCTTGAATGCGATAGAAGCTTGTATCTTCATGCCAGTTTACGAACTTCCGTTATGATTGAATCCAAATGAAGGCGTGCGGCAAGAGACGCCAGAAGCCATGCACTCTGCTGGTTCCCTGATGCTGAGATTAGTGACTAGTCGGTGCAATTCAACATGTTTCACTCCAAAGGCTTGAGCCTGCAGGCTTGGGAAGGTCTACTTCTCTTGTTCAGTTGAGCCTCAATGCCCATAGCTTCAAAGTTTACGAGCAAAGTGGCTCCAAGGCTCCGTTGGACCAGCCGTGGAGTCGGCGACAGCGATCCCTTTTGAGCAGGCCTCTGAGTGCATCAGTACAGACGGATTTTTGTCGCGTCTCGGTCCCCTTTTTTCTTGGAAACGCCCGCGTAATAGGTCAGCTGTCTGTGTGTGCAGACAGGAAATTCTTTCCCCTGTGGCCCCATAACCGAAACCTTGCAACCTGACCTATTAAGGGATTAAGGATTTGGAATGAATGGATTAAGGGTTTGGGGCATAGGGACTCTCCGCCTCTTTCGGCCAGGTTTTCGTTGCCAGGAGACTTGTCCGCAGCCAGGGAGAAGAATGCTTCTCTGCAAGCAAAGCCTCAGCGGCTGCCTCCCCTTTAGAATGCCCCCCCCACCCCTAATTAAGGTTTCCAATAAAGTGTTATACTAGTTTGCTGAAGCTGCCCTGAAAGGGCTCCAGGGTCGGAAGAAATGTGGCCTGAGGGTGGGAGACCCGACCTCAACGATCCAATCAAAATTGGATGCTGGGCTCCACGTCGTTCTCTCCCCAGGCTGCTGGGCTGCCAGAGATGTGGACGTTATGGATAGGTGTGCTTCACGTTCTGGCGTGCCGCGCGTCCAGACGCGGCACATCTTGTCTAGCAGTGGTGTTGGGTTCACAGCATGAACATTTGGAAAACGCCTGGAACTGACAGGCAATCCCCATCACTGAAAAACAATGAGGATGACTGAGTAGAGGTCAGAATTACGTACAGTGGATTTCCAAGGGAGGCTGTGGAAGCTTGTCTGAGCCTAGGCATTTACGAGCTGAGCGCGCCACTGTCCTTGTCCGCCAAGGGTCAGGCTCTTTCCGTTCAGGGCTTTGATTTCGTGGGGCCATTGCCGCAGTTTGGAGGCTTGAAAGCTGAATATGAGGCTTCGCTCTTGGTGACCTGTACTGATATCTGGGAACATTGCTTGGGTTGGGGTTTATGGGACGTGTGTGCATGAGATGACATGACTTTAGTTTAGACGCATCCAAGAAAGGGGTTCCCAGAAGCTTTAGAAGGCTTTGTCTTGGGACAGGTTGAAGTAGGTTGCGAGTCATGCAGCCTATGGTTGGCAAATCAAATTCGTAGATCCCGCCCTAGAATCCCCAAAAGTTAGACCGCCCATCTTTGGAGGACGACAGGTGCGGCGTGCAGCTTTCTTAAGAATTACAGGGCTTGGTTGACCACCTGTCGCACAAGACCTTTAACACCTCGCCATGTCAACGCCTCGTATTCTGAATTGGCAGAACTTTCTCCAACGTGAGCGAACTTGGTGTAAGGCGTTTGGAATTGAGTTGCTACATCATGGCCATGTCACATGCTGCAAATACACGCAAGATGCATTCACCGCTTAGAGATGTGCCAATTTTTGCAGCTTGCGCATCTTGGGCCTAGTCCCGCTCTCCACCATGCTCACTACTCCTGACCGCCGTGTTTTGGGTTGCAGGTTCCTTTCAAAACCCACCGACTTGAATATGAAAACAACAGTTCCTTTTTCTGCTGAGAGTTGTTGCGTCTTACACATATCACTGTCACTCGTCCTTCTTGAGGGTGGCCCTTGAAAAAGTAGAGGCTTCAAAGCAGGGATATATGAGAAACCCAAGTTAATGGGCGGACCGCCTTGGATCCGCTTTTCTTGCAGATCTGCTGTTCAGGGAGCAAGTCTTGCATCACTCCAGGATCAAAGCACTGCAATTCCCAGGATGTAGGGCCCAATGTAGGTGATTAAGTTGGCGCAACGCTTCCTACAACCATCGCAGCATAGCCGAACTCCTTGAAAGGTGCTGCTTGCCATTGGCATGGCGACGCTGGTAGCCCCGAAAGATGGCCCTTCTGCAGACTGAGTAGGAAGTTTGGCATTCTAACGAATTAATTGGGGGAGCGCCGAATTTGATGTTTTCAGGTTTGAGGGTCGGGGCTGGCAGCTAGCTTAGGTTTGGGTCAGAAGTCTTGCAATCAGGGATGGCTTCTGACAGGATTTGCAGGAGGTGTGTGGGCTTCCGTAGCATTCCAGCAGAGTCATGAGCAGGAGCGGTAACATTAACCTGGGCTGAATTTCTGCCATCCTTCATTTTTCCAACGGAACAGCATCAGTCACCAATCCACCCTAAACTAAGAGTGCCTACAGGCAGCACTCTTAACCCATCCGTCGCCAATCCACGCTAAACTCAGAGTGCCTACACGCAGCACTCTTAAACCCATGAAACCTGAAGCCAGGGGCCCGATCAAACCCAATGCCCCGAAAGCGCCCTGCCTTGAATTTGAGGCCGGCCATGCGTGTTCGTGGCCCCTTCCGCCACGGGTGCGCGGGTAGCAGGCGTGCTGCTGCAGGCGGCAGCGCTTAGGATGCCACAGATGGTGTTTGGCCAGTCAGTTTGAGAGCCCTTTTGGGGTATGTTGGGTAAAAGGTGTTTGTAAATCGAATTCAACGGATCATAATCGGTTAATGAGAACCCACGTCCTTCGCATGGCAGATGCGGGACGACCCAGACTTGAAGAAGCAGCCATTTTCATTGGAGGAGGGAAACAACACATCAGGATGTTGTAGAAAGTGGAAAGTGTGACGACGTTTCAACTGCCGGTATTTTGTCCACCGAATCTAGTGCTTAGGGCTTCTAAAATCACTGGTAACTCCATGGCTTCACTCCTTAAGTAAATCCAGCTTGTGCTCAGCAAGCTGGGATGCCAAGAACCAAGATCCGCTGGGACCGTATTGTGACGCTTGATTTCGTTAATGTGCTCTAATAACCCCTGGTCCAGATATCATCCCTCCCCTTCATTCTACACCTGTGCCCTAAGCGCTAGTGCCCAAGTTAACTTCAACTCAACGTAGACCCTATAACCTCAACACTAAGTCGCCGCCATTAGTGATCCAATGAACCCCATTTCAGAGGCTGCCTACTCCTCAAAGGCGCCTCGCGCCACGCTACTCGATCCAACGTGTTCCGAGAGACTGGCGTTGAGGTTTAGAGGGTTCGAAATGTCATCATCGATATATCCTGGAGCCCTTTCAACCACTTTGTAGGCGGACTGATGACGTTGAGGGTGTATGGCAGACCACTATCCGTCGCATACTGAGGATGTGCCCTCTGGGGCTGCAGGTTGGCCCTGATTTTTTTGAGAGTTTGGGTACTAGGGCACTGCCGCCACTCTGTAACAGTTGGGCAATATCTATATTGTGGTTATATATTTCTATATGCATATCTAGTGGTGACATCGAGACTACGCTTGGGAGCCAGAAAGAATTTGGATAGATTCGGACCCAGGTTCGACGTACATGAAATCATTGCGACATACTCGTAGACTTTCTGGATATATTCCATGTGGAGCAGATCTAGTCATCATTACATGCGCGGAACGCGGCGAATGTGGCACGTCAGTACAAACTCTGGGGAATGCTTGGTCCTATCTAGCGAAGTGTGACTGCAACCTGAACTGGCCTCTCTTCCTCGCCCCTTTCCCTCCCTCCGCCATAAACTCTACATAGACTTAAAGCTCGGACAAACAAAAACCTACCCCCTTCAAACATGAAACCTTCAGGAAAAGATATATAGAGAGAGAGAGAGAGGCAGTTACCGAACCGTTCGGCTAGGGGCATATTCCCTGCTCGCCTCTCTTTGGCGGGATGCGCGCAGCCTGCACAAGAAGAAGACGACGGGACAGCCACAAAGCCTGTGCTCATCCTTTCGGGAAAGGGCGCGGCCTAAAGAATCATAATGAGAAGAAGAGTCAGAGCCAACCCCAAATCAGGCCGCAGTCTACTCTCCTGGAGTGGGGCCTGTCGGGAAAGAAGACGCCTGGGGATCCTGCCAACCCAGGTGGATAGTTCTCAAAAATTATAAGGATTAGGGGTACCTACTACTTAAGAGCCTCCGGCTCAGTCCGCCGACCCAGAGGCGGAGAAAGCACGAAAGCCTAAACGCGAAACCTTGAGGGTTTTCAGCGGCTGGCACGAGACCAATAGATAGGCGCAACAAGACTAGTC
>CAJNIZ010046501.1:8690-18842 GCA_905231905.1 Symbiodinium pilosum
CTACTACTACTACGACTATTACTACTACTACTACTACTATTACTACTACTACTACTACTACCACTACTACCACCACTACTACTACTACTACTACTACTTTTAGTAGCAGCATGAAGAATAGATCGTGATTCTTGTCACTTTTATCCAGGTTGCGCTGCTGTCAGGACCTCCTGTCTGAGATGACGGCGGCAGGGTTTGAGCCCAACGATGTGTCCTACAACTGCAGCCTGGCGGGGAACGAAAGAGCTATGATAGTCTAAACTCCTTAAAGTTCTCTATATAGTAGAGTATTATAGGGGTCATTAAGGGGGATACTTGGAGTTTAGCCTTGGAAACAGGACGCTTGCCTTATCCTTGCAGTGAGGTCGTGCCCCCTTCTGCAGATTTACTGGGCTACTGTTAAGGAACTGAAATTAAGTTACCTTAAAGTTCTGGTTGTTCCACTATAGTACTTAACTTGAATTAAGTGCCTTAACAGCCACCCAGTTTACTGATCAAGTTAGGATTGCTCTGGGGCTGCCAAGCCATCGGAACCTGTCATGGAAGTGAGATTTGGTATACGTTGCCTGTCCCCACGCGATTTAGGGTTGGCCCGGAACCCCCTACATCCCAAACCTCTTTCTGCTTACGCCATGCGGGCGTTGAATCTAAAATCTGAAGGCATCCTCAACACGGCCGTGAATAATGGCAGCTTCGAGGAGGCTTGGGACACAATTGCCAAGATGGTACCTTGCTGGCATCCCTTTCTGGAGGTTCATGACATGAACCTTTTTGGGTGTTGAGGGAGATAGCGCTTATTATGCAACGGCTTCCAGTGATCATGGGCATTCTTGCAGTTACCTCGCCTCATGAATCTCCAAGTGGTAGCATGCGCATGAGGACTGTCGCGCGGGCTCCGTGCCACAACCTTGTCATTCTAAGGAACAAATGAATGTACCGCCAGACCACTACACAGTGTCTTGGACATCCACCGCTAAAGTTTGCTTTCAGCTGCTGTGGTTCACATGCTTAGCTTAGAGTACTGTAAGCACAGCCATCATCTGGCTTACTGTCAAAAAACTTGTTTGAGTTACCATACTCTGGGTAAACAGTAAAAAATGCGGTTCCCTTCTTATATAGTAATTTGAGAAAGGTCCCTCGAGAGCAACCCAGTCATTGTGGTTATTCTTACCTAGTTGCTTGCATTGCTGCGCTACTCGGTGCCTGGCCCGATCAGGTTTCCATCATGCTCAAGGCCCTGAAGAGGGCGAAAGGACAGAAGGATGTCAGCTGCTCAGACTTCTTCCCCCCCTGGCTTTTTTTAAATTTGTAGTAGTATCATTGTTGGCATTATTTATAAATGTTGTTGATATTCATACTACGCGTTTTGCTATGTAAGGAGGGAAAAAGGGAATATACTTGCCATAACTAAGAAAACCTGCATGGAAACAGGGTTTGTAGGGGTAATATGGGGCTACCCTCTCAAGCATTTCCACTGCTCTACATTGAATTCATGTTGGGGAAAGATAGAAATTGTTGATCCTCCGAAACTCTGGCAGAGGCTGTTGGAACGAATCATAAATCAGGCTTGGATTCCAGGTAGGGAAGAACCGCGGTCATGACCAGATACAAGTAACCTGTCCTATAGTACCTTTTAACTACCGTAGCAGATAGCAGTAGCGTTTCTTAATGTGTCTACCTGGTAGTTTCCCAAAATCGGGGGACCCCAACATTCTACCTAGGGATGCCCAAAAAAGGTACCCCTAAACCCTACACCTTCGCCCACCTAGCTTGGATCAGCAACCTTCGCTGGCAAGGTCAGTCGTTGCTTGAACTTCTTGGACCGCTCCTCCATTGATCCTTGCTCTGATGAGATTCTGATGAATACAGCTCCCAGCCAGCAGTTTACTGGTTCTTAGTAGGAAATATGGCAATGTAATCCGTATGTACTAGCAGTCTACTATATTCCTTTCTTCTACTGAGAACCAGTAAGTTATCCATCAAGCTAAACAGGCTGAAAGGGCAGAAGCAAGAGTCTCAAATGCTTGCGCACTGTGTCCATCAAGGTGCTGGAGACATACATTCGCCACAAGGAGTTCAGGCGGCTTACAGCAATGGTGTGAGTGTCTATCACTGAGCAAGCGCAATGTTGAAGCTTATCAGCCTAAGATCGTGCACAGGCGACTTGAGAGCCTCCTCAGCAAATTCGCAACTCAGCTTGGCTAGTTTACCTAGGGTTAGCTGGGAATGAAGGAATCGAAAGGAAAATAGAAACTGCTTTAATTGGTTATATAGGGACTACTATAAGGATCCATTCCCTCATTCCTACCAAACCAAAGGTAAGTGATGGGAGTGTGGAGCACAGATAGAGAGACATGATGCCAGTTTTGCTTCTCCAAGGAGCAGTCCAACTTGCGGCCATCAGTTCCCACCTACGGGTCCATCATCAAAGCCTACGCAAATTTGAAGTGCCCTGAGACTGGGTTTCTGTCAAGGAACTTAATTGAAGTTTCTTTATTGGTGGAAGCCCTCTTATTTACCATATATACTCATTATGGTAACCCTAAACCCTATCTACCCTATTGCCCCATACACCCCATATGCCCTATATACCCTATATATACCCATTATGGTAACTTAACAGCAGCCCAGGAGAAGTGCTGGCACTATTGGAATGCCGCTGGCCCGAGTCAGTAAGGTTGATGTGCTGGTGGTTCCTAGGGCAGGGCGGGATGGATCCCTATAGCAGTCCTTGTAGGCTATAGTCCCCCTTAAGTAGATAGGATATGGCTTTGGGTATGTTATAATAAGATCCCCATGTACCCCATATTCTATCTACTTAAGGGGGGGCTATACTTCATAGAATCCCCAGTCACCACCCTTAAGTTCCATTCCAGGATGCCCTACCAACAACTACCAGCAAGTTGAGGCTTGGCATAGAACGCTGAGCATTTTGTTGAGCTTTTTCCTGAGGAGATGCAGGGACAGCGGGGGCTGGAGCCCAATGACATTGTCTATGGATGCATGCTGGATGCCCTGGTCTGCAATGGACAAGTCGACGAAGCCGTGCAACTGTTCGATCGGAGCTCATTTGACGGTACTGCACACATTTCTTTGTTCTTGCGTGCTCAGAGCGATTCAGAGAAGCTAGCCTGACTCAGGAGAAAAGCAACTTGAAGCCCAATGCGGTGCTCTGCTCGATTCTGGTCAAGGGCTTCACAAACACTGGCCAGTCTCAGCGAGCAATGGAGCTTTGGCATGACATGCGACGCAAAGGCGTGAAGATGAACACGGCGGCCTGCAATGCCTTTGTCGATGCACAGGCACGTGTGGGCAACATGGATGATGTGCTGGAGATAGTACAGGCAATGGATGCAGAAGGTTGCAGGCCGGATGGCATCACGCACTCGACCATTGTCAAGGGCTATTCTGTTAGGGGCGACCTTGACAAAGCCATGGAAGTCCTGCGCGGCATGCAAGAGAGTGGTGTTTACCATGATGCGATCGTCTACAACACCATCTTGGATGGCTGCACCAAGCACAAGAGGTCGGACTTAGTGGACCAGATCCTGCACAGCATGGAGGACCACAGGATTGTCCCGACCAACTTCACTCTTGGCATCCTTGTGAAGTTTTACAGCCGCCAAAAGCAGTTGGACAAGGCGTTTGCCGCAATGTCCTCCCTGCCGAAGCGGGGCAACTTCGTTCCCAACTGCCAGGTCTGGTCGTGCCTGATGGGCGCCTGCTTGATGAACGGATCCCCAGCTAAGGCTTTGCAGGTCTTCCGCGACATGCGCCAAGCAGGTCAGAGTGCAGACACGCGTGCCTGCACCTCGCTGGTCTCAGGCCTGGTCCGAATGGGCCAGATGAGGGAGGCGGTCCAGGTCGTGGAGGAGGTCTATGGGCTGAATGGCGGCAAGGGTCTGAAGAACCATGGAGTTTCCATTGAACAAGATTGCTTGGAGAGCTTGCTGGCCGCCTTGGTCCAGAAAGGCCTCCGAGAGGAGTTGGCGGCTCCACTCCTGGAGCGGCTTCGCGCAGCCAAGGTCCCCATCAGTGGACGCCTCATGGCTGCGACCTTGGCTGAGGAACGTTCTCCGGAGCGTCCTGAGCGTTCCTCTGCCCGTAAGGGCCGCGAAGCCTATCGCTACTGATGCCAAAGCAGCTGAATGCCCACATGTACAGCCGGGCATAGCTCCTTGGTTGCAGAGTGATGCGACATTTTCAGTGTTTGAACATTAGCCAGAACTTGAGGCGAACTTGAGCTGTAGGTGCCAACTGCTTCCGGGCAAATAGCTCCGAAACCCTGGGCAGAAGAAGCACACTGAACTGAAACGGTTCCAGGCCGGTCTCTGCAGCACCGTTGCAACAGTCTGCCGAACAGAATTTCGCAGAGTCTTTGCGACAATATCGAACATACTTATGTTGGATAGGGATATGCTGTTCTCAAAACAGCAAAATATTATGTTATTCTACTACGTGCGCTACTATAATTCTGATAGCTTGCCAGGCCCCTGCTGACGTCAGGCGGCCCCGGAACTCCCGGCGGTTTGGCCGCTGGCACCTTGCCACTGTGCAACTGGAGATGCCAGGAAAAGACTGCGTGCTGCATGTGAGATGTAGTCTAAACTCCTTAAAAGGGGTTACATAGGGGATCATATAGCATGTAGGGCTTAGGGTTTAGGGTCTAAACTCCGTACAGGGGGGTTCTATAGGGGATAGTATGGGGGCAGTATTTGAGGGCACTAGGAGTTTAGACTATAATTTCTCATGTGCTCTTGTGCCGCTTTGCTTAAAGCCAGCTCGCATTCTCAGCAAAAAACTCGCAGAACCTGTGAACCTCCATCCCTCAGTTCTGTCACGAGGCGACTTCCGCAACCCAGGCGCCTTCTTCGGGCTGATCCAGATGTGAGCTATAGTCTAAAATTGTTTAGGGGGGTTAATATAGGGGATTCTATGGGGGGGATATTATAGGGGTTATGAAGGGGGATACTAGGAGTTTAGATTGTAGCTCATGTCATGAAAGGAGCTTGCATCAGTATGTTCGCGGGACAGTTGCAACCTGTCAAATTTGGGTGTCGAGTTGCGTTGTGAAGACTACATGAAACTAGGGTCAGAACCCTAAACCCTAAACCCTAAACTTGGCAAAGTTTTCTGGCAGGTTGGAAGAAGTCCAGACCTCGAGCCCTGTACGAAGTGTCAGCTTTTCGTCCTGGTGTCTAGCCCAAAATGGGACTCTTTGTTGCTGTCAGCATGAGGTGTAGCGCTTGTTTCTCAGGCTGCTATTGATCCCTAAACCCTAAACCCTAAACCCTAAGTGTAGCGCTTGTTTCTCAGGTTGCTATTGATTTTCGACGAAACTCAAGCGGCGGACCACTCCGGGAGGCCTGCCAGCTCCTGGCATTGGGCGAGTGGCTCGGAAGAAAACATGGGTTTAGGGTTTAGGGTTTAGGGCATATTGGGATAATGGAAAAGAAAATGGAAACTATCTTGTTATAAGGGGTTATCTAGGGGTATAATATAGGGATAGTGAAAAAGAAAAAGGAAGCTACTACGTATATTATAGGGTTATGTAAAGGGGCAAGCGATATCAACAGTTCCTACAGCTTCCCCCCTACATAGTCCCATGCATTCCCCTTGCAGTATCTTGCAGTACCTCCGCCCGGGCAGATCCTAAAATAAGCCCGCCATAATAACATGATATCCTATGCAAAGTCCCCTTTGCAGTTCCTAGAGCCCAAACCCCAAGCCCTAAATCCTAAACTCTAAGCCCTAAATCCTAAACCCCAAAGCCCTAAATGCATAAACCCCTAAACCTTCCATCCTTGAAGCCTCCTAAAGTAGCTTTCAGCTGAGGCCTGGGCCGCAGGCTTGCGGGCTGCTTGCAGGGCTCCTGATTTGGTCAAGTTATATGATCCCAAAATAGACTGGCAGTAAGACCATAATAGAAGTACGACTACATAAAAACGATAATCGTGGTCTAAATAGGAAGATATTAGCAATGAGAACAATAGTAGTGGTGATATTCATGGAGATATTACAAGCGGCTCCTTGTCATGCAGGAGCTCCAGGAGGAATGCATGAGCTTCTTGCAGAAAGTGGGTCGCAGGCCGCTTTGAAGCAGAGTGTAAGATTGGGGTGCTGGTGGTGTCTGAAAAATCTTGCAGCTCCCTAAACCCTATAACCGTAAACCCTAGACCTTAAACCCTAAATCCCTAGACCCTAAACTTTACAACCACTTATAACCTCAATATACTATAGTAGTTTCCATTTTATTTTCCATTATCCCAATATAGAACCCCAGTATATTGGAGTCTAAACCTTGAACCCTAGTTGCAGGCTCGGGGCCACGAAGCCAGACTTCAACCACTGGCAGAAGTGGCGCGACACAACCAAGCTCTGATCTTGCCAGGTTGAGTTAGGGTTTAGGGTTTAGGATCCCCTGGCTTCACTCCGAGGTCAGTTTGCGTGGACTGTTTTGTGTGCAATTCCTTCACATCCTGGACGCGGGATGAGGCTCAACCCTAAACCGTAAACTGTAGTCAGCTTGTTTCAGCCAAGAGGTCGTGTCTGACAGATGGGGAACAGACATTGGAATGGTTTTGTATCCCCAAGAGCGGAGAATCAAATGGAAAAGAAATTGGACAATGACATGGAAACTGGGGTTAGAAGAGGGTTTATGGGGTTTGGGATACTAGATTTATGAGACTCCGCCATGTACAAAAGCTGGAGCTTTTTGCACAGGCAGTCGCCTAGCCAGCTGCCAGGGTATGGTTGTTGCCGAATGAGGACCAGATTTGTAAACCCGTGGAAGCGACACCCACACAAGGAGCCCTGCAAATTTGGGAACAAGATGATGGTACTGTACCACTATTACTGCTCCTGCTGCTACTACGACTATTCTACTACTACTGCTACTGCTACTGCTACTACTACTACTACTACTACTACTAGTACTACTACTACTATTACTACTGCGGCTAGCATTATTATTGCTACAATTATAATTATTACAGCTATTACTACTAGTGCTGCTGTAGCTGCCCTATCTACAGGTCCTGCAGTGGCAGAGGGCCTTTTCCCTGGCGGTGAACTCCCCCGACTCGAACCTGGCATCCGAAGAGCAGGCCCCTTGGGGTGCAGATGTCGGTAGGGTTTAGGGTTTAGGGTTTAGGGTTGAAGGTTTGGGTTTTGATCCTGTGCCATTATATTCAATCAGCCACTCTTTTTAATATTTGGGGGGGGGGGCGGGGGGGCATATCAGGGGGAGGGGATAAGTAAGAAGGGCCACAAGTGCTCCCACCTTGTTTTGCCACTGCGCCAGGAGCCTGGCTGGCGAAGGCGGGAGGAAGTTTACACAGACCTGCAACCATCGAAGCCTGATGATCCACTGGCACCTCGATGCAGCTACGAGTATGTGGACTCTTACGAGGATCTTTCCGGCACTCGGGTTGTCGCTGTGGTCTTCACTGGGCGGGGCTCACGCATGCGCGCTTTGCTCCCTTATCTGCGGCGCGACCTGAAAGCCCACCAGGGAATTCTTGACTGCATCATCTTTGCCCTCATCCGAGGCTTGTCCGCAGTGTGAGCCATGCGAGACGACGGTCAGTTGTTGTAGCAAGTCTTACCTGCAGACTCCCGCCAAGGGCCGGATTCCTTGGCACAGATGATGGTTGAGCAGATGCAGAGAATCTATTCTCATATTCCAGGTGTCATCGAAATTCGCGATTACACGGAACACTTCTGGTCAGACCCACGCCCAGAGTCTCCATGGAACGCTCGCCACCGCATCCCGGCATTGTACCAATCTCTGAATGAAACCAACACTGTCTACCTGAAGGCAAGCCCTGCAGTGCTCCAATAATGGAGAATCAAATGGAAAAGAAAATGGAAAATGAAATGGAAACTACTATAATGGGTTATAATATGCTATATTGTATTAGGGTTTAGGGCCCTATAATGGAGAATCAAATGGAAAAGAAAATGGATACTGCTGTATACGGGGTTCTATAAGGATTATATGAGCTACAGTCTAAACTCCTTAAAGAGGAGATAATATGCGGGAGTGTGATAGGGTTGTTACGGGGGATCTTGGGAGTTTAGACGCCAAACCCCAAACCGTATTTTTTAGGGTGTATTAAGCGGGATACTATGAGTTTAGACCCTAAACCTTAACCTCATAGAATAGGGTGTCTTAAGGGGGATACTAGGAGTTTAGACGATAGCTCATGTGTCAAAATGTTATTCTCCCCCTCTTCCTGGGACCCTAAACCCCAAACCTAGACCCTAAACCCTAATTCTCATGGCTGCCGCCTTCGGACCGTCCTTGTCTTGGGGCTTTGTGGGACTTGGGACGCTGTGAGACAGGTTCACGGGTTTAGGGGTTTTCGGTTGGAAGTGGGCAGGTTGATGATGACATTGTTTTCTTGGCAAAGCACGCTCTCGCCGAGATGGTGCGAGAGAAGCTGCGGCGCCGCTGCATGTTTGTGTCGGCCAATGCGACAGGGCTGCATTGGATGGGATGTGGCAACATGCCTTGTTTTTTTACAGAATCTGCACGCTTCCTCTGGAAAGGAGTTACAGGCTCTTCAGCCTAGTGGTTGCAGCATGCACCGTAAGGTAGTCAATCACGCCATCCTCTCAGCTGTTCATCAAGAGCGCGGGGCGCACCGTGGATTTGAGTCAGACAACTCGGATGCCAGCGTGGAATCATCCTACAGCGCCTGGATTCGTCGCCTGACTTAGTGATGCTGGTAGCAGAGAGAGTACGAAGCTTTCAGACCCAACAATTTAGATACTTTGGTAGGGGTTAGCCAAGCAAATAAGGTAGATATTTATAGTGATATGCTTCCCGGGATTCCAAAGTTGGCCTGTTGATGTCAGAAGGACAGCTCCTTTCCAGGTGTTTCAGACGTGAACATGGATGCTTCCTACACATTTGAACGACATCCAATGGGTTCTTGTGTCTTCAAGCGCTGGGACTGTGCGGCCCTGGTCCATGAGAGTCACTCGTTTGAATGTAATGAAAAACGCCCGGATGTATCTTGTCGAGTCTGGCACAGAGCAGTCACGCTGGACGTAAGCGTTTTCATCCTGATTTGGCGTTTGCTTTCTTCCTAACAGTATATTACAGTCTGTTATAGGCCATTATAATATATTATAGTCTATTACAGTATCTTATGATATTTTATGTTGCATCCCCGCTCAAGGCTTTCTGGACCGAGAGCGCGAACGGACTCTTTGCGCTTTCGACTTCGGCTGGTTTGATTTCCACAGGCACCCAGCTGGCATTGTCCTACTAAGGGGTCTAGGGTTTAGTGTGTAGGGTTCTATACAATTCTATGTATCATGGCCAAGGAGGACTACTGTTGCTCAGGAACAAGTACCTAGAACACCAGTTACCCATAATTATAGGCAACTTTGCCCTAATTTCCTACTACTTTGGATTAAAGTACCCCATTATTATGGGTAACTAGGCTTTCTAGGTAGGCTTTAAGAAAAACAGCTGCGTTCAGGGCCGGATTTCGGGAGCACAACTACGTACACCTGTCACCTTGGAGCCTTGGGACATGTTGAGCAGAATGCCTTATTTTTACGGGTGTAGTCCCCCTTAAGTACATGGAATATGGCTTTGGGTATATTGCAATAAGATCCCTATATACCCCATATTCTATCTACTGAAGGGGGACTGTATCTAAACCCGAAGGAGAAAAATCCATATTTTTTCTGCAGCTAGCTCAACCAGCTAGCTTGCATAAAATAAGGGATCCCAGCATAGGGCATAGATTCCCAAACGCGTTAATTCTTATTCTAGGTCCCGCTTTAAAGGACCCCCCCCACCAAAGCCAAGGATGGGAAGGCAATGGCAGGCTTCCGGGGCCCGCTGGAGCATCAATCTGTTACTTGGAACCCAACACGCAGGCCGTTTCTCAAACTTGGCGCTTATATTGGAGGAGAGAGGGATAATATAGGGATAATGGGCATTACGTAAAGGGTATATAGAGGTTATATAGGGAATACGCAGGGATTCTCAGGGTTTCGGGATTCCTGATGTGACGATTGCAGCATACAAGGGGTGGAATGTAGTGCGTACGTTTTCTCAGGCATTGCCTTCCTGGGATTTAGAGATCCTAAGCTTCGCTGGCATGAGTTTTAAAGGGACTCTACTGGGAA
>CAJNIZ010046502.1:0-20132 GCA_905231905.1 Symbiodinium pilosum
AAAAAAAAAAAAAAAAAGATGCAAGGCCGGGTTCGAAAAACCTGAAAATGAGTGAAAGTGGAGAAGGAAGAGCAAAATCCAACACTCCGCAGAACTCGCCTGAAGCTCCGGACATGGACCCCATGTAGTTTCTACAAACCTCAACACTGTAGACATGGTTCAAGCCTAAAACCCACGGGTCCTAAGCCCAAGCCAAAGGAAAGAGCCAGCGAAGCCGCTAGCAGCTGCTAGCCCCCTGCTTCTACAAGCCCAGGAATCGGTTTAGGCTTAGGGTTTGGGGTGTAGGGGAACTCGGTATCTAGACTTCTTGCAAAAATTGATCTAGCCTTGTGCTTGTCAAAGCCCGTGATGGCTTACTACTATCGAGGCAACTAGATCCCAGGCATGAAGGGATAACACCAGCAGCAAGCCATGAAAGCTATGGTCATGATGCGGGTCTAAAAGTCCCCAAGCCATAAATAAACAAATAAATATGTGTATGTATATATATATATGCTAAACCCTCAAAACTCTTTGCCGCAAAGCCCCAAGCCCAAAAGTCTAAACTTTTAACCCTAAACATCTCACCCCATAAGCTTAAAACCTCACTCCAGGGCCTAGATTCCTAGATCCCAAAACATCTCACCCAAAACCCTCAATCTGCTTGTTCTCCTGCAAGGCACCCTTTCAGACCTCGGCAGCCACTGCCCTCCTTGTTCTCCACGCGGGGCATAGCGCAGGGTTGCGGGCTGCCTCTGTGGTTTAATGTTACAGGGTTTAAGGATCAGAGCTTGGGTTTTACAGTTTGGGGGTTTAGTGCTTAGAAGTTTCGAGCTTTTTCAAGGTGAATGTTCATGGGAGCTGCTGGGTGGGGGCATAAGGACCCCTGTAGTATCCCCCTGAATAACTCCTACAAGAGTCCCCTATACAATCTGTTAGAGAGTTTAGACTATAGCACAAAATATGAAGGGCACAATTTCATGGCCCATACCAGGCGCTACACTTTGGGCCTTAGAGATTTGGGGCTTCGGTGGTGCAGGTTGGTCCATCAGGAATAGGGGGGCTTGCCAAAATTGGGTGTACCTTGTTGGAGCAGTCCAAATAATAAAGATTATAGTATCTTGGGGTTTACACTGAGGTCCCCTTACTTAGGGAAACTACCATAGAGGTTGGGCTTATGGCGGCTCAGAGAGCAAGGTTCCAAAGCCCGTTTTGCTTCCTCTTGTGTTGCTGGCCTTGCTCAAGTGCTCCTGCACGCAGTTGGTTCTGCAAACCTCTCAAACTGAATTTCATGAAAACCCAAACCCAAAAGGGTTTAGGGCGCAGGGTCCAAAACTTCCAGACTCTAGACCTCCGAAATCCTCCAGCTACCTTGTCATAGGCCGGTCCCGACTTGTGAGCCCAGTTGCATGAAAAGGTCCTGGGCGAAAGCTTCCCAAGGCTACAGGACAGTGAAGCCGCGGACGCTGTGTAGCCTCGTTGCTGGGGGGGGAGGGGGGCGGTATCGGGCTTCAGGGCTTAAGCTTCTACCTAAGTCACCAGAGCAACCTATGTTAGAGAGAGAGCTGTACCGTATCTTCGTATTTCTGTTCGTCAGCTTAGGGAATACAACTAGTTCAGGTTGGGCAGAGGTCATGCCGAAGTCGATTAACACATGAAAATCGTGATTTTCAACAACTCTAAACTTCAACTCCAGTCCATAATTCTTAGACTTAGGGTTGTTCGTGCCACAGTCCAGGGATTTGCTTCTTCAGAAACAAGGCCAGCCTGCTCCAACCCAGACTAGAAAGAACCCTCTAATGTTGCGAACCTCACCACGCGCGTTAGGTAGCGCTTTATAAGATTGAAGACGGAGTCCATGGATACCGAGGGCGGGACATGGCTGGTTGAGGGAGGTGGGATATCGGGCGGCGAGAAGTGGGATCCGTGGTGGTGGTGGTGGTGGTGGTGGTGGTGGTGGTGGTGGTGGTGGTGGTGGTGGTGGTGGTGGTGGTGGTGGTGGTGGTGGTGGCGGCGGTGGCAGCATGACCATGACTGTTGCCGTCAAAATTGTCATTGTCTTTACGGTTGCCGAGCGTAGCTGGCGGTTTCAACATGTATCAGAAAAGGACATTACCTTAATATCTTCCAGTTCAACTTTTGGGATTTTTTAAGCCTTACCACCTCTAACTACACCCTATAATGCTGTCATCCCATGGCAAAAGTGGCTCCGAAACATGCAGGGCACGGCAAAAGTAGGCAGCTATATGAAAATTCTGTAGCGCCATCTCGAATAATAATTGCAAGCAACCAACCACTGTCTTTTTCTCAGCGTAGCTTGAGTTTGCCTGCCTAGTTGCAACACCTCTCTGGACCCCTTATCTGAACATACGAGGAGTGCACACAAATTCAGTAAGCAGTTGTAGAATGATTGAGTTAGACCTCATGTCCCGAGCGGATCCGAATATCCAATTCTTTGGTAAAGGTATCTGTACTGGAGGCTTTAGGGAAGTGTATGAGTGCTGGGCATTTCGACCCTGAGGGCTCACGACGATAAAGAGGGGGTCTTCCGGAAGCCATCTTCTCTTATGTCTGGGCATGTATGCTGCTGACTTGCTTCCAAGGAGCCATCGGCGCACTGCGCAGTACAGACGGCTCCCGATTGAATGACTTTTCCCTCCCGGCCTCAGATGATCTGTCACTCCCAATTTTCGGGAATATCCGGGAAACTTTGGCTCTACGTGTGATATGCGGCCTCGGAAAGAATGGAAGCTTCCTCCTTTTCCGGAGCGCTGGATCTTGAATAGCTGAAATGCCTGGGTTTTAGGTGTTGGTCTGAGAAAAATGGTAAACTTCCATGAAGATGTGGCCAGGAGTACTTGCAAGGACATTCCCTGCTTTGATCATTTTGTTGTTAGAAGACAATTTTTAGCATGAAAAGACCGGAAACTCGTAGGAACATCGCTGAAGAGGTGGTACCTACATCCTGCGCTCACCACCTTGACACTGCTGAAAATGCAAGCATCTTGCAGCGGAAACAACATACGAAGTGGGGTTTAGGACGTAGGGTTTTGGGTTTAGGGTCAAAATAATTCAGGTCGCGGAAGCTGTATACATCTTACTTCTGCCCAGCTGCAAAGGTCATTTGCTCCGTTCTGGATGCCGCTAGGAGCATCACAAGGGTTCCTTAAGCTTTGGCTGGGCTTGCTGCCGTTCTCCTACATCCCAATCTTGGGACCTGTCGGGGTTGAGGGTTTAAGGTTCATACGACCTAGATAACCCTAATCCCTAAACCACTTGCAGAGGCTGGGGACAGGGGATAGTGAAGGAACATATGCCACAGAATGCTACAGATTACGCCGTGCGTCTCGCTGCACGTAAATGTGGCAGGTGACAATGTTCCAGCTGAGCCTCAGTGAGATTGAGCTAGAACAGTAGTTTCCTATCTTAGGGGGTGTCGTAGGGTTTGATAAGGCATAACCACATAACAGTGTCCACCAGAAGAAGCTTGCAAGGTTTCCTTCTGGAAGAGCATGAATGTTGTGGCAGCTTCCTACTTCCTAAAGGTCCTCAGAGTACTAAGGGGTGGGAGGGGCCGATGCTGCACCCAAGGATTGAGGGCGTGAGGAAGACACAGAAGCTAGTGCTTTTGGCGCACTGGGAGAGTTAATTTAATGGATTGTCCAGGAGTCATTATAGGGATCAGCTCTCCCACCATCTCTCAAGCACTGACAAATTGTTGTTGCAATCTTACCCCGTCAGATCAAGAAATGCTCGCCGAAGCCCAAGAGCCACCTTGTGGCCCGTCCAAAATTTGGGATTTTTCCCAAAATGGTGTACCTTTTATCGGGGGTCCATAAAACAAGGATAAACCCATTTTGGGGTCTATATCGGGGCCCCCTATTCAGGGAAACTACAATAAAATATGTAGTATGCAATGCACTGTTGTAACCACCGACGGACGTTGATGCAGGAGTCTGCTTGCCTTTCAGACATCACCTTGTTTACTCGACAGACTTCGAAGAGCAGCAACGTAGCGTTATACCCCAACATACGATGGTTCGTCTTCTACGGACCCGCAAAGAGGTACCCATAATCTATGGAAAGCCCGCGCTAATTTACCAATGCGGTAGATGAACACGATGAGCCAAGTCTAGTCCAACCGATCTGGCTGACTGAGACGCTCACTGGTTTGCTTTGAAGAAATGTAAGGCTTTCTGTAAATTAGGGTACCTTTTTGCCTCTCCTGGTGTCCCTATAGTAAGGATTAGAATATATTCTATACTGGGTGCACCCTATTGTTGAGAACCACCATTAAGATGAAGCTACAAAGAAGTGGTTTTACCATAATGTCTGGAAGGAATCCTGGAATACACGAACCCAGACAGCGTTAGACAAGCAGCACTTGAGCTCCGCTACTGTGGGCGTGTAGCCATCTTCACATTGTGTCCTTAGCATCAAGACTTCTGTTGAACCCCAACTCCGTAAACCCTGACAAAAGCCTTGGTTTTCTGGCTGAGCCGTGTAAAAGCTTCAAATTCAAGTTGTCCGTTGCTCAAATTCAGGGCGGTGAGCGCCTTCTGTCAGTTGAGTGCTTCGGAGGGCATGTGGGAGCTGGGGTCAGCAGTCGAATATACGCTGCCAGCGGGCACTTCCAGCCATCAAATGGGTGCAAAAAGCCCACTAAAACACGTGGAAACACGCAAGCGGGGGCAAACCCAAAAAAAAACCTCAACCCTAAACCCTAAATAGTCTAACTTGTGGCTTCCCTTCTCAGCTAGCCGTTCAACCAGTAGGATATTACTTCCCTACATAGTCCCCTATAAACCCCCCCTCCTTAAACGAGTTTGGATCCTTATCAGGCCTAAACACTATATAACCCCCGCTTCCTTTGGTTTATGAAGCTTATGGGAAATCATATTGTAAATTCTTCAAGCTTCCACTTTGCTACCGTTGAGACGGAGCCACTCCAGAGAATTCCTCAAACGGCTGCAGTTTCGCCCATGTTCCCAACCCTAAACCCCTGAACCCTAAACCCAAGCCCTTGGGCTCCAAACACCCCGATGCAGGTTTTGTAGACTTTAGGGCCCATGCGGCGTTCAAGCTCCGCTGTAATTCTGCAGGTTAATTATCCGCCAGAGTTGAAAACGTGTTTCAGTCAAACCATATGCAGACCTCCTCAAAAAATCTGTCCACCTAAGACCCTTTCCTGTTGAAGTGCGCGATCTGTTTGGGTTTAGGGTTTAGGGTTTAGGCATTCCTTTCATCCCTGTACCCGAAGCGGCGCATGCTGCTCCTGAAGCCTGCGATGGCACATCCGGGTCGGCGGCAGCTTCTTACCCAAAGGCTAGTCCTACATAGTTCCTGTTTGGGTAGTATATTGAAATCCCTTACCAAAAAATCCTAACAAAACCAAAAAGGAATTACATAGGAGCCCTTGGGTAAGCAGTTCTGTGGCAAGGTTTCAGGATGCTGCGCATAAACCCGCAAACGGGCAACAACCTGCCCAAGCCCACAAGAGAACCGCTACATGCAAAGGATCTGTCTTTGTGGACCATGGCCAATGGGAATCCGCTTTTTTCCGAGCCATTTGCACACCCACCAAAGGACGATCAATCATTTCGGGGTTTTAGGGTTTAGGGTTTCAGATCTATCCTCCGGGCTCCCGCATTGGACACCTAATATGTACACTGACCAATATTTCTCAGGGAGTGATAACAAAACCCTACCTTACACACCCCTGTATGGCAAGTTGTCAAAGGTGCTGTCCCCTTTCAGGGACCGCGTTCTGATAGGGACCCCACAAGGGACTATAAGCTTCATAACCACCATCCCCCCCTACCCGAAACCCTCCCTAAACGCTAATCCCCAAACCCTACCAGGGTTGACTGCAAGTGACATGCAGGCTGTGCCGTGGTCGACCATGGCGGGGTGCGGTAGCCCTGCCCGAAAAATATGTATATACTTAGGGCCCAAGTCGGGTTCCCATATACCTACTTTAAGGCCAAAATATATACCATATAGCTACATGGACCCTTTGGGTATGGAGTTTCCATAACATGCAGGGTCCATTTTTTGCGAGTCCCAGTAGTTAGGGCTGTAGAGAATTGGCCTCTATATTCGTGGCCCGCTACTTCTGGAAACCCCTGTATTGCAAATAGTACAAACCATGCATGACTTTAATATGCTGACCTTCCATCATTCCCAAATGGAATGATGTGTAGGACAGGGTTTAGTGTGTCCCACGGCAGGGACGGACAGGAACCGCCTTCGACAGTTTTTTTCGATTCAGGGCGTGCTTCCCACTGCTGAAATACGTACGTCCATGAAGTGTACACAAGAGTCGGACAAAGCTCCTCTAATTACCCAAGGGCTCCAGATTGCCCAATGGAGGAAGTATCTCTAAACTTTATAGGGCCCAATGTAGGCCCCTAAACCCAACACCCAAAACAGGGTCAGGTTGTAACAAGAACATGTACACGGAGGCCCCAGGCCCTGGGACGGAGAATGTCCGGTGACGGTGTAGAAGTCTTAGAGGAGAACTCCACGGCTCTCAGAATACCTAATAGCTGGAAAGCACTCTTTACCCAGAACCCCTAAAGGATCCAAAAAATGAAACCCCAAATATGAGCCCAGTACTACATTAGGGAAACTAGTGGATTATTAGGGGGTTCCATTTTTTGGATCCTTTAGGGGCTCTGTGTAGGTAAGAGCCTGGTTTCAACTTCCCAAATGGTCCTAAAGCTTATCCAAAACCCTCGAGAAATTCCTAGTAGAAACCATAGCTTGTAGAATGGGTGTACTGTGGACCCTGCGGGCTTGTCTCCTGCAGCCTAAGAAGATCTCTGAAACTCGCGCGCTTTTGGGTTTTAGGGTTTAGGGTTTTCACTGGTGCCGTGAACGGAGACTTTTGGATATAGAGCATGGAAAATTGAAATCTACACGGGCGACCCTTTCATGTTTTGGATTACCCTAACCCTTAAACCCTTATGTAAGGGTTCCTGGCATAAGTGTTTCAGGATATAATATAGGGCTCTGCGCCAAGTAGCACTTGGCACCTGAAAGCTCACCATTTCGGTCGGGGCCATACGTGAATGGCTTTCAGGATATGCACGCTTTGCTCCAAAGCTGTGATCCACTTATACTTACCAGTAAAATGAAAATAAGAGCTTGAAAGTTCTTAGCGGTCATACGAACATCAAAAATCACAGGAAAAGGTTGCGTAAGGACATAGGGAGAAAATGAAATGCTGTTGGAAGCATGTAACTCCAGATTTAGGACTTTTGGGTTTGGGGTTGCCTTACGGGTTCAGGGTTTAGGGACCTGTAAACCGGAGCCGCTGGAAGCCCTCCTGAGTCCTAAACCCTAAACCCTAAACTAACCCCCCTAATCCCTAAACCCTAAACTACACCCTATCGCTCGCCCGAGAAAAGTGCAACAAAGACTTTGCAAATGTGCCAGAAACCTTCGTCCCAAACCACCTCATCCTGATATCCCTAAGGCCCATAACCCTGGAACGGCGCCCGAAGCCAAACACTGCTAGAGGTTGATACCCAATGTGGGACGCTTCGGCCTGAACACCACAAAACCTGATGTTGCATCCCGCGTTAGCGTGGGGCTCTGAGTTGTTAGTATGTTCATTATGAATACTGTTAGCATTAGTAGTCTTAAAACAAATTAGTAGTATTAGTAATATTGTTAGTAGCATTATTAATACTACTATTAGTATCATTTTTGGTATTATTGGTATTGTTGTGGAGTTTGGGCGCCCACGCAGGTGTTGGACAAGCAGGCTGAAAGCTCGTCAGCTTCTCTAGTAACGGGTACGTTTTACATTGCTCGTTTGCGTCGAGAGCTCAAGCTTTAACCACTAAACCTTAGAAACCCACCTGAAACCCTCAACACTATGGATGGTTAGGGTTTAGGGACTGCGGTGGCAAGACTATCATTTCTGCAAAAAGGTCGTCCAGCAGCTGCCCTGATCTTCAATATCAGAAGATGTGTGGGATCCCTTGCGAGGCTGCAAGTGCAGGCCTAGGCTAGTAACTCCAGAGTCCCATGCAGTACACCTTAACAACTACCTATAAGGTTTAGGGTACCTAGACCTCCCCAAACCCATCATAATGGCCTTGAGCCCAAAAATACATGGTAGTAAGGCCAATATTATGGGTATTTGGAAGCGAGCTGTGCGCCTGAACATCCGCTGGCAAGTCTGTTCGCCACGGCTGGAACCGGGCAGGGATCCCTTGGGGATGAGGGTTTAGGGCTTATGGGGGCTTACAGGATTGATGAATTTTCGAAGGTGCAGGGTTTGGGCTTCGGGGGTTTGAGGTTGAAAGATGCAGGATTTAGGGTTGAGGGCTTGGGGTCGTATGCAAGACGCAGGCGAAGCGTGGTGCGAGAGGTTGAGCGTAGAGTCATATAATACGTAATAAGGGCCCCCAGAAAACAGGAAATGAATCATTCCCCAGTAACTAACCCGTAATAACCCTGTTGTAACCGCTTCTAAGCATAGGTTGCCCTACTCCAGGTTGGGTTTTGTGGGCTTGGGACATCCTACAGTGCATACACCTAGGGAATTAGGGGAAAGATGCTCTTGGAAGGTTGCTTGTACGCCCGTGCTATTTGGCCCACCCTTTTTGGCCACGGTTGGATACTCAGGCAAAGAAACAGAACAGACAGCTGAGAACACCTTCGGAAGTGCAACAGGGGCACATCGTTGGCTGAGGTGGGCCCATCAATAACACCTCCAAATTTCTTAAAGCAATGATTTCATAAGCAAGATACGTCAGGCAGCCCACCACTTTCGAAGAGTAGCACTACCCTCTTCTGCCACTCCAGTCCATCCACGTGCTGTGTCATATCGAGGCTACATAGCGCATAGCATGTTCCTTCTCGCTTCACTGAAACCATTTTAAATCGTACATTCACCCAGACATGGGAATCTGTCAAGGGACCCCTCCCCCGATAGGTATAAACATATACGCGTATGTGTGTATATATATATATATTCCTAATTTCTGGAAACCAGCATATATATATATTACATAAATATATATGAACTACAGTCAATATTTCCTACATAGTTTGAGGGACATGGGGTCCGGATTACGTCAATGAGGGACTGTACTAAGCCAAACAGTGGGACCGATATGCCCATTGTTAAGTGTCCCTGAATAAGGCGAATGTTGACAGTAGCTCATATAGACATGTGTATATATGCATAAAGCAGCTAGATAAGTATCCTGGGAATCCTTCGCAGCTCCCTAAACCCCTGGGAGGATCCAAAAAGAGATCCCTATACAGACCCATTATAACCCCTATCTAATCCTTATATAATTTCCATATGGCTCCAGGGGATCTAATTTTTAGATCCCCTTGGAGTCCGGGGTCCTCAACCCCAAACCAGGATAATGGCGAATCCTGTTTACCTAGCATATAATGAGTCTTTGGATCTGCAGATGAAAGGCAAGCTAGGAGGCCCGCTAGCCACCCAAGTTTAGGGTTTAGGGGCTCAGGGTTTAGGGTTTTACAAGATTGAGTAGCTTGGGCCCCCGCTCGCACCCTCAACCCTAGACGCTAGACAACTGGGGATAATGGTAAGTATATTTGGGTCCTTCCATATCGTGCCATGCTACCGCAATTACTGGGCGGGACCTAACCCAAGGTTTAAGGGAGGTTTGGGTTTAGCGTTTAGGGTTTCGGGTCTGGGCTTTTTGAGCCCCGACTTTTGAGTAACCTGATGACTACTCTCAATTTAGAAGCCTGGGCCCCCTAATATGCAAAAACATCGGTTGTATCAAGTGCTGGTATACAAGCAACGCAAAGCTCCAAACCGTCTGCACAAAGCTTAAGGTGTGGAAGAAAGTTTAGGATTTTTCCAGGGGGTGGGAAATCTTTCTAGAGTGGGCTGAACTGAGATAGTCAAACAGACCTCCACAAACATGCCCTACAGTCAAAAGCGACTCCCTACAGCAGAGCCCCATTTAAGATCTCAGCGGCGGCAGGCACAAGAAGGTGTGGGGGGTCAACTTGCCCAATCCTGAGACACTTGGCAATGTGCAATTTTTCGAATCTGATCTTGAGGGTTGGAAGGCTTTTTTGTCGGAATCTGAATAACTATCAAGAATGGAATGCCACTTGATAAGGAACATGTGCAATGAAATTGAAAGTGTCCTAAACCCTAAACCCTAAAGCCTAAACCGTGCTATACCATAATACAATAAGGAATCTGGAGCCATAATGTTGGTGATGTTTTGGCTCAGACCCCCTCCCATAGCAGGTCTGTTCAACATCTGCATGGAGACTTGTCTCACAGTCGGGGACTTCCGGCCCCCAAGGCAACCTGCAGTAAGGTGGCCGTCAGTATAGGTAATGCCAAGATACCAAACTTTTGAGGTGGAAAGTACTTAGGGTTATGCATTAATGCTGACACAAATAACTCGAATGTGGATGATTTTTTCATGATAAGGACTCCCCACAGGGAGCACTTAATTTTTCGAACCCCCACCTAAAAGCTTGTCTATGGGTTTGACCCGCATCATAAGGGCATCGCTCCTTTTGGTGCCTTGGGTTTAGGGTTCCAAGCTGCACTTCCATTGCGCTTAATTGTTGACATCGCCTGTAGCTGTTGAATTTTATGGCTCCAGAAAGGCTGACCTTTTCGCAGTAGGAGGACTAGTAGGCTTGTGCATGCATATATATATATATATCCAAAAATGTGCATGAAAGGTTATCCACTCAGCAACTACTTTAGTTCCAGGCGACACTCAATCCTGACTAAGATGTGTATTTCACAGAATCGAAGCCCGCCTCCTATGCCCCCAAAAATATTGGGATCCTTACAACTGACAAATTACTGTGCAGGAAGCTCATGCTGCACGCTAACTTCAACCGCAATTCTTTGGCAAGAAGCTCCAAACTCTCAACCCTAAACCGTGTGCTTTATGCCTTGCCTGAACCCAATGGAAGCCATTAACTTATCGAGTACGTACACCTTTGGTCATTGTCCCTTATAGCAACTGTTCTTAAACGGTTTGATTAAGGGTTTAACAGTTACTGACAGGAACAGTGACCCTAAACCCTAAACCCTAAACCGTTGAACGGTTACTCAAAGGTTTGGGTATTTAGGGTTGTCCAGAGGAGAACTTCTGCAGTCGGAGGGTCGGCATTGCAGCGAGGCTTTGTTCGGAGTGTGGCCACTGTTGCCTGCAGGCCGGTCCCTTTCGTTAGGAGTTAGGGTTTAGGGTTGCATTCCCCCATATAGGGTTTAGAGTTTAGAGTTTAGGGTTTAGGGCTTAGGGTTCAAGGCTAAGGGTATAGGGCTTGGGGTGCAAAGAATGTGTTTTTAGGCAATTTCTCTTACCTTCCCTCGCCAGAAACTAGGAAGCCTACATCATGTTTGGGAACCTCTTCGGGATATTCGTTTCAAGGCAAGAAGCTTGGGCTGCATGCAGAGCAGTCCCCTCATAGGTTCCATTTTTATCCTGTTACATAACCGCAAGCCTAAACCTTGTTCACTCTGTACGTACAGTAAACAAAAAGTGTAATTTCCGTTCTCGCTTCCATTCCCCAAAAATCTCTACCTGGGAATTCGCCAGAAACGTGGGCAATGCCTTTGAGAGGGAACTCAGGCATGTTACATGTACTCTTGCGGCTTGAGCCACATCCGACCTGTAAACCACCTTTTGATTTCCTTCCCCAACGGTGTACACCCTAAAAACTTCACCCTAAATCATGAACCTGCACCCACATTTGTCGACCTAGAACTAGAAGGCTCCAATAATTCGGTGCAGTTGCATTTGGTGGTGCAGACCTTTCCGGACTCGATGGACTTCCTTAGCTTTGGGAGGATTTGGGGATCACTGCTCAAGCTTGGCACTCACAGAGTCGATTGGCCGTTTTGGTGCAGAAGCCATCGACTGAACTACTCATGGGGCTGATTTTATGGGACGGAACTTTTGCGGTATGTTACACTATTACTCCAATATAACCCCAATATAGCCCCAATATCTACCCCTATATAACCTCAATATGAATCCTATAGGTATATCAAGACTATGACTGGTTGTCGCAGTAGTCAGGCTTCTGCATTGCCCCTGAAGGTTCCTCGCAAATGATATGAGAAGTGCAGGATGTCAAGGGGGGGCCTCTCTAAACGGCTCAAGAAAAATTGTCAGGAGGAAAATACAATCCTGCACATACTGAGAATCATAGCATCCAAAATTAGAATACCACGCCACAAGGGCCAGAACCGGTAGCCTCAACTGCTGGTTCAAGCGCTAGCGCAGGACACAGCTTGGCTCCAGTCTGCCCTACCATTGTTGAGGGTTAAGGGTCTGGGGCTTTAGGGCTTACGCGCGAAGCCAGCAGCCCATAACAATAGTCTGGCTTCCCCATGTTGTTACCCTCTTATTTTGGGTAACTAGGCTTTCCAGGTAAGGTGTAGGGTTTTGGGTTCCAAGTGTGCAGGCATGAACTGGGAGTTTCTCGCAGGAGTAATTAAGAGAATTGCCAATACCCCCGATGACATACCATTTACACCATAAACCCTAAACTCTAAACCCCAAACCCCAAATCCCAAACCCTAAACCCTATCCCCTGAAGTCCCTAGAAGCTTTAGGGCTCTTAGCTCTTGATCTTCAATTCAAAGCCCAGAGCCCGTAGGCAAAGGTTCCACCGAGTTACTGAAGCCTTAACAACTACACTTTAGGGGATAGAGTTCAGGGTTTAGGGTTTAGGATTTACAAGAGTCATTCATTACCTTTTCACACATGTGCAAGTGCAGCATGACATGCTCCAAGAAGTCTACTCTGTTTACATAGGCCCCCCGTGGCCCTACATACAATCCCCCCAAAACTAGGTTCCAGTGTATTGTCCATGTGCTTTCTGGCTCTCGATGTTTCCAGTCAGGTAGTTCAATGGGCCCAACATCGCATCCCCATAAATAAATCCCTTCATAAACCAATTGGCATTTACTTCCATTTGAATCTCCACGAAGCTGATGAAGTGGGCCCCTAAACCCTAAACCCCCAAAACCCTAAATCCTAAACCTTAAATCCTAAAGTAAAACACTACTGCGGCTCCCGGTTCCCCTCCTCACAGATTTGTGCCCCACTGTTGGCGACACCGCCCTCTGCTGGGCAGGGGTCCTGCATGTGTATAGTTCCCATTAAGCAGATAGAATATGGGGTATGTTGGGATCTTATTATAAGGTACCCAAGGCTACGTTCTATCTACTTAAGGGGGACTACAGTTCTTCGTGGTGCTTAAGGAGGAGTGGAAGGTGAATTTTAGTACCTTATATAGGGCGTTCACTCTCCGCTCACCCTGAAAAATCAGTAAGTGATTCGGGGCTTGAATTGTACAGGCAGTAACCATTAATCCTCAGACTGTTCTGGCTTTTCATTTTAACGACTGTAAGCGTCATGCTTCATACTACCCACGAACAATTTCTACGTCCTACCCATGGAACCAGGAACGTGCTGCAGCTTTCCTTGTTGTGGTTTCATGTGTCATGAGCATGACTGGACTCCGTTCCAGACAACTAGTGGTTTCAGACATTTGTGCACTGAAAACCAGCTTACACGAACCACCCGGAAACAGGCAAGATTATGCTCTTCTTGAAAGAGGACTAAAACCAAAAGGTGGATCGAATCCTACTGTATGTCTAGACTGCAATAACCACCGTGCACCAGAAACACTGAAGACCCGAAGTGAAACACGACATTTATATACATAGTATAAATATAAATATACACTTACCTATATATATTTCCACGGAGCCCCGTATGCAGTCGCCAAAAATCCCAAAATGGCCATCCCCTCCCACGAATATTCAAGCCCCCTGACAACCCTAACATCACTACAATCAAAACATCCAATATTAGGGGGGTGGGGAGTTTGGGAGGTTTTACTAACCCTAAACCCCAAGCCCTGAAACCTAAACCCACATCCTCGAGGCAGCTCCATGTCGATGGAGTGAGCGTGCCAGTCATACAGCTCATCCTTGGTTGCTGTTGTGGAACTTGAATTAACTTACCACAATTGGGGGGTTAGGGTTAAGGGCTTAGGGGTACCACAATGGGCATATATATATACATATATATATATAGTAAAAAATAGGGTTTCCCCAATATAGTAACTTTACGTCAGTTCCTTAACAGCAGCCCAGCATCTTCTCCACGGAGGCATGGTAGCCTCTAGCTGTCATGCTGTAGGGGTTCAGGGCTTAGGGTTTTGTGGTGCTTGCATACCTTTACAACCTGAAATGAGGCCGTGTTGGGACCTTTTTTGTTCAACAGGCAGTTGTGCTGAGGTCATTTGCCCCGAAGCTAAAATTGATTTGGCCCAGTGCAAAGTTCAAACTTGAAAGGGCTTCAGCAAACTATCTAGGGCTTGTCCTCTGCACCCTGACCGTTGGGCCCACTCCAATAAAGCCTTCCACATTGCGCATATCTTCCGCATCCGCTGCAAACTGGGCATTCCTGCCAGGCTATATACCGCAACTGTCCTCGAGAATCTTCTCGCTGGAGTCCTAGGTCCCTAAGCCCTTGCTCCAAGTCCTGAACACCTTCTCTGTGCCCACGCGCCCGCACCCAAGAAGCCAAGTCACCCTCCTTGCACTCTGTCTTGCACGTCTCGCCTGAGGCAATCTGGGTGCCGTCCACCCGTCCGGGCACCTCTGTTGATTTGGCTTGTGGTCTCTTCTGGTATCTTGGGCATGAATCAGTGGCCTGTGTTGAAAAAGATATCAGCTCTGTTGCCGCCGAACCTGGCTTTGTACATCTCAAAATGTTCACTCCCGGTGTGAGGTTGACAGAACAGGGCATGGTCCCTCGGGAGCTAGCCGAGACTCCACCATCTTCGGCGACTTGCCACAACAGAGCCCTGTAAAGATTACTGTCCTTTTAGAAGGGGGCTCTTGCCTCATGGGCTCTACCTCAATAATGGCCTTTCAAAAGCAACGTAATAGGAAATTTACGGGTATTGCGGAAGTCTAGGTAGGCAAGCGTGCTGCAGATTCTGAGCACCGTGTCATGTGGAAGGTCCGGAAACCACAATGCTACGAGCAACACTGGGCACTGGTTGCACTGTTCAAGCTTTGCAGTTTGGACCCAACCTTTCATGTCACGCAGCCATTAGAGTACAACGAGCAAAGCACGTTTCCATGTTGTATTTTCCGCCAATGTAGACCCCAAACCGCCAAAATCTTTATTGCATTTACCCTCAAACAGGCCCTCTTAATTCTTGGAACCTGCGCACTGCGCCACGTATCCAGACATTGAAGACCTAGGTCGCAAGAATGCCATGCAGACCTTCCTGTCGGCCCTTTGCCCGATCTCAAACCCGTCTTTCGAGCTAACGGGCATTATCATCCTATACGGGTTCTTATCAGGGAGTAAGGGAAAACAGGGATTGTATTCCCTTCTTCCCTGATTACTAAGACCCAGCCAGGTTCTGCTGCTAAACCGTAAACCCCAGACAGCTTCAGAACGTTCGCTAGCAGGTACCCACTTCCTAAGTCCAAGCCTTGCAACCGCAAAGTTGAACCGCTATACGCTCCTTATAAAACCCCTCCACTCCCGGGGATCCATATTTAGGGTATCCCCATGTTGCGGCACCACCACAGTTTCCAGCCAAGCGGCTCCTATACAGCCAGAGCCCTCCTGATTCTTTGCAAAAGGAATCCTGGACAAACAGAGAACTCTGGGCTTGCACGTGTTTGAAGATTAGGGCTTCGAGTTTAGGCTTCGGCTATTGTTGGGGCCACGGCATGGATTATGGGGTGCCACTGGGCTGAGGGTCGCGACTGATGATGGCTGGCACTTACAGCTTACAGGTGCATGTTCAGGGCTTTGGTGCTGGATGCCTTCGCAGCTAGCTGTGATTGGAATGAGGGCTCTACTAGGGATTTTCATGTGCCTTCTTTCAGGCTTGGGCCAATTCTTTCCGGCCTGTTCATGGCATGATACGAAACCATTCAAGGCGCTAGACTTGCCGTCTGGCACTGCGGGTCTTGGTTTCAAGGAGCTCGATTTGCAAGCAGCAGCGGGTGTCCCGGAAGACATTGCCGTTACAACCCTAGTTGCAGCGATAGCGGCAGTAGCGGTAGCGGCGGAGGCAGCTGCCACAGCTCTAGGCTTCAGTGAAACAGCAGGCGTAGTCATGAATAACAGTAGTTCGATGCACGATATAACTAGAGGCAGTACAAATGTGGGAGTAGAGTAGAATAAGGAGTCATTGCGACAGTGGGCATAGCATGCAAACTTGCCATTTTCAACAGTCTAAGTCATCAGAAACCGCCTTTCTCTAAGCACCAGGCGGGCACGGATCCGGTGTACAGGCGAACGTACTGGGAGTCAGTTTCTCCTAAGCTTCAACAAATGCGCACATGGAGGTTTTAACGTAGCCTCAACTGTCTACAGTTTTACGGCCTGCACCTACAAGTTTGCGGTAAGTCTCTATGAAAGTCTGAATCCATTTGCGTTAGCAGTCGGGCTTAGGCAGTAGTATCCAGAGGTCAGCGTAAGTTAAGATTTCCGTAGGTTGGATGAAATTACACCAGTATCCTGTGTGTCGCCTCTCAAGAGCCAACAGATGCCGTTTCGGGGGGACCTGGAAAGCAACATATCTCCCTTGCAAGCGGGGTCTCTCGCAGAGTTTTCTGAAACGGATCAAGAAATAGTATATCCAATAAAATTAGCCCTAAAACCTAAAGGCTACATCTCAAATCCTTGGCTCGACCCTTCACCCCAACAAACCCTATCACCTATTAAACCCAGGGCACTTTTATGTGGTCAATACAAAATTTGAATCCTTACGCAAAGCGTTTGGGATTTAGCTGACCTATCAGGTACCATAAGAGTTATGTAAGGGTCATATGGAGAAACTAGCCATCTAATTTGTTTTTTTGACTAAACTGAAACCCTAAACCCCTTGCCATCACAGGTTGGTAAGCCCTGTTTTGTCTGCCGCAGAACCGATATTGAACGGTTGAAAAGTCTGGTTCTGGGTAGGCACATAGAAAACTAGTGCCACAAAAAATGGAGCATTTATACCGGACTTTAGGATATTTTCTTGTTATACCTTGGGCTTTTCCATGCCTAGGTTAGGCTAACGTACTGTTTTTTTAGGGGAAGAGTGGAGAATGCAATATAGGCAATACTTTAATGCGTTAACGATACAACTGATTTCACAAAGCTACCCCTTTGAGGGCGAACCTCTGAGCGAAATTCCATATCGCGTGAGGGTCGGGGCGGAAGGCGGCCTGCATTGGCCCCCGAGCTCGGGGCGAAAATGCAATCTTTAGCGTGAATTTGAGGCACAGCCACGCCCAACATGAGGCCCGGGCCAGCCCTAGTTATGTTGCAACCATACCTTTCGGGGTCGCCAGTAGAAAACAGCCTGCTATGTTCAGGGTACCCCATATGGGAGCAGTCATGGTATTCATCCCTCAATCGCTTAAGCACCCGTCTGCTGAAGAACAACAGGAAGGTTTCAGGCTACTTTGTGCGACCCTGGGTTTACTGATTTAGAGTTATCAGTTTACCGTACAGGGTACTTTGTGGGACTCCGGGGCTGTTACGTTATGGTTTGCAGTAGGGTTTAGGGTCTGCTGCGGCTCCGAAGTTACATATGGGTTAGTGGCCCAAATTACAAAGGGTCATAGCCAGGCAATGCCTGGCTTCTTCCGGGGATAATAAATGCATTGCACAACTCTAAACCCCAGACCCTAAACCCTCAACCCTATAGACCTATAGTCCCTTTAAGTAGATAGAATATGGGGTATATGGGGGTCTTATTATAATATACCCAAACCCATATTCTATCTACGTAAAGGGGACTGTAGCTCCTGGATCCTCAGAGAGCAGTGTCAGGGAGCTTCTATCTGCGTGGTTTTACTTTTGTAGTGCTTGCAGCGAAAGCTGTGGCAGTGGACTTTCACACTTCCCGCGACCGTACTCGTGAGAGCGAATATGAGCTACGGTCTAAACTCCTAGTATCCCCCTTAATAACCCCTATAGTATTCCCCTACATAACCCCCTATATATCCCCCCTTTAAGGAGTTTAGACTATGGCTCATATGATGTTACATACCTGTTGAAGGGTACCGCTGAAAAGCTGTCACCAAACACTATGGGTTTAGGGTTTAGGGTTTTCCTTCAGTAATGCGAAGACAGTGCTTCCAGTGGCTCAGCTGCTTAAATATGAGAACTTCTGTGAGCACCATTCGAAGTAACACCAGGAACCCAAATGCAAAAGGAGTGCGCGGGCTATCAAACCAAAATCAGTGTAAGTCTAGTAAGAAAAATTCAAGCCAACCCTAGACCCTAGGTTTTCCACTTTAAGCCCTGAGATCACCCATTCTCCTCAGTAACTTGTCTGCTGGAAAGGCTTCTGCATAGCAGTCCAACTTCTTGACAGTGGGAGACCAGCCTTGACTGCTTCACATCTGCAATCCCAAGGGTTTAGGGTTTAGGGTTTAGGGTCCATGTACCAAATAATGAGATAATGGAAAAGAAAATGGAAACTACTATAGTATATTTGGGGTTATATAGGGTCCATGTACCAAATAATCAGGTACTTCGGGCTTTGGTACTAGTGATCGTAGTACAGGCTTAGGGGAAGGATGTGATTATGGAGCACTCGAACCCTTAGGGAATCAGGTTTAGGGTTTTGGGAATAGGGTTTAGGATGGTTTAGGGATTAGGGTTTAGGGTGAGCTTGTTAGGGTTTTTCTACATGTGGCTGATGTTTTTTTTGCCCTAGCAAGCGGGCTAGGGTGTACAGGCTTAGGTTTCTATGGTCTGCCGACAGACCGTCCAACATGGCTTTGCAGGTTTTTGATAATCTGAGAATGCCGTAGAAAACATTGACAACCCTATTCCCTAAACCCTGAACCCCAAAACCATTTTGTGAGACCTTCATGCTCGAATTTAAATCTCTGCAAAAAAAGGGTTGCCACATATGAATGCGTGCCCGTCTCGCAAAAGTCCAAAAACCAGTGATGCAGAAAACTGACATTTCGGGGCTGTGGGCTGTCAGGGTTACATGAGGTTTCAGCACGTCTCAACATTGACCTCCAACCAGTCCATGCGCTAAATCCCGGGTACGTCCGTCAAGCCAGTAAAGAACACATCCCAAGTATGCCACCTGAGCTGGGCCGTAGGTGCCTAAATTACCTACATGCGCGGGCTTCAGCCTCCTAGCCAAGCAGGCGCTCCCTTCTGATTCTTCTGCTCGGAACATATTCAACTTGCATGCTGATGAAAACTCGTCCCAGATGCCATTGTTGCAAACCGCCACACATGCCTGTGGTCCAAACATGGTGCTGTTTCTTGAAACCTTGACCCCTATCTTAAGGCAGTCGTCCTGGTAAACTTTGCGGTTTAGGATTTTTTGGAACAAGCTTTGGGCAGCAGGAAGGACCTAGCTTCATGAGCAAGTGCGAAGAGGACTGAAATTATGTACGAACCACCCAAAACTCGGCATTCAGCAAATCCTAGCTTGAGGTCTCGAATCAATTTAAGGGTTGTTCCCTGACCTTCTGAAAAACATTCTTCACAGCAAAGAATTGCTCACCAATAGCTACCTTTGGCTACTTTTCATCCCACTCATACGCTCTTTGGGAAACCCTAGACCCCAGACAAGCCATGCCCTAAAGGCTCTTCTCGCCATTCTTCGACGCACAGGGTGATCTGAGCAAAGGTCCAAAGTCCGAGTATCCACCCTTAATGCCCCGTATAATCGGGTTTAGGGTCTGAACTCCAAGTGTCCCAGTATCGTCCTGACTAACCCCCACAACACTCCCATCCCTTTAGAGAGTTGAGCACCTAAACCCTAAACCCTGTATAACCCCCCTTTGGGAGTTTAGAGTATAAGTCATATGGGCCTCTAGTTGGGACCTGGCCAGGAAATGGCATGGATCCGTAAGGATGCAGTTGCTCACAACGAAAGACACGTTAAAATGTGAGAGCCCGTTTGATTCAAATAGGGCTTTGATATGAAGATTGTTGGCGAAACTCTTTGATAATTGCTTCTGCTTCTTCATCCACGAGTCAACGTATCAGCTTAAATCTGAGAAGACGTGCAATGTGGCTTCATGCAGCTCTTTACTAAGCTTTTAGTCATGATCTCCATATTCTAAGTGTAGAACTGAACTTGTGAAAGTC
>CAJNIZ010046502.1:20232-39977 GCA_905231905.1 Symbiodinium pilosum
GCACGAAGGCTCAAGCATTCCTGAAACTGACATGGCATGAACTGTCAGGAAAACACCGGGCACGAAGGCTCAAGCATTCCTGAAACTGACATGGCATGACCTGTCATCTTCGGTTTTACACTAAGGATAGTGGCTTACTGAGTCACGGCTCAGCATTGCACGCTGTGTCTGTGATTGCCCAGGCTTGCCACAGCTACTTCTAGCTTGGTGGTCTTCACAATCCTTCTGGCGCACTCCCAAAAAATCAAGGAAAGTTGGATTCGCCATCGTAGGCTCACAATACCTGCAAAGGCGCTTACATCCGCACTAAGGCTTCCTGACTTCATAAGCAGCTTTTTGCTTTGCAAGCCTCCCTAATCCGAGCTTGACAGCACCAACTTAAAGAACACAAAGGCTGAGACTTGGAAAGGTCACTGGCTTCAAACTTGCACCTTTGTCTTGTTGTTGACATTTCCACCAACGGGCCCCTTTGTAAAACAACTCCCGAATAGCAGAGGGCTATCACTGCCAGATCCTCCCAACTGAGCCCGATCTGTATCATATCTGACGGGATCAGTGTCACCCTACACCTCAACCCTAAACCGTTTTGTTGGGCGGAAGCCAGGCCTAGCAGTGGTTCTCTCAAGAATTACCATACATCATTCCACAATCCTTACAAACCCCCTACAGAAAACACAACAGTTTTGAATGATCGCCCAAAACCCTGAAGCCTGTACCTTAGCCCCCAAACCCTAACCCTACGGCTCCAAATGACCCAAAAGCTCAGCGTAGGTAGCGTCTCTAGATTTCCGGGCTGTAGAAAACCAACCCAACATCGCTAAACCTGCTAAAATGGCAACCCTGCACCCTACATCTTAATCCCAAAGCCCTCTAAACCTCAAACCCTAATCCCTACAAAGCCTCAACCCTAAGCCCTAAGCCCCAAACTCTAATCTCAAAGCCTAAACCCTGAACAGGAACATTTTACTCGGGCCTTGCCAGACTCCACTTTCGAACCCGTCTGGATACCGTGGCAGCCATTTCCTGCGGCTTGCCTGGGTGTTCATGTCTAGGGATTTAACCCTAAACCCTAACAAGTTCAGGGTTAAGGGGCTTTCGGGTTTAGGTTTTAGCAAGCCCTTTAATTCAAGGGGTGGCAGGGGATATGTGGGATTTTATGAAGGTACATAGCGGTACCAGCGATATATGGGGAGTAGGGATACAGGGGTTAGGCTTTCCATCGCTAGGGATTCTAGTTTAAGGGTCTAGGAATTACGGCTTGAAAGTTGTTCAGGGTTAGAGTTCAAGCGGTTTAGGGTGTTGGGGTTTGCCATTTTGCGTTTAAGGGTTCAGGGGTTCAGTGTTTGGCCTATAAAGGTCCACGGGTTGAGGGTGTTCATGTGTAGTTCTCTTGGGGCTGCAGGTAGGATACCTACCGCCATAAAGAATCATGACCTTGTTGTTGGCACTTCATGCCCTGCTTGTGGCTCCCGGGAGCTCTCAAACAGGATGTCTAGGATACGGGGCATAAGTAGAAGCCCCCAGGCTCCAAACAGGCCAATGTAGGCAACTTCTGTAGACTGCAAGGCCCAATATTCTTGACAGATTTAACGCCGTAGGGAAAAGTTCGAAGAATAGGTTCCCGTCCAGGTTCACCCTACAACCAGAGCAGCATAAACTATCCTAAACCCATCAACCCCCTAACCTCTAAACCAACTTACCCCCTAAACCCCCGAACCCAAACCCCCTTAACCCCTGAACCCCTAACCCCAAACCCTTCACCAGATGACTTTAGGTTCACTCGACTCTTTGAGCCCCTGCCCTTCTTAGGGTTAACGGTTTGGGTCTAGGTAGGCATATCACCAAACACTTAGGTTGTCTATAATTTGCTTGCTTAGGGTTTAGGGTGTAGGACTATGGGATATTACTTCAATATTTCCTAAGTCCTAACCTGTAGCTTAGGCTTGCGAACATTGGCACGCCATGGGTGTGGCATTTTCAGGGAGCTATGGAAAACATAGAGGAAATCAATTCAGCATGCTCAAAAACCACAATCATTCCACTTCAGTACTCTGGCTCAGCTGTTAGATAAATGCTAAACCCTGAATCAAGGCAAAGATGTGCTGTAAATCAGAATCAGCTGCTAGTTCCCACATGCAGGACCGGTCTACCCGAATGAAAAGCTGCCGCAAAGTCAAGTTACTTCGTTGCAGGCTATTCTTTTCTTGCATAGCTACACAAGCACAAGCGTTGCGACCCCCAAACCCTAAACGTTACCCGTGCAACTACTTGCATGAGGCATTCATTTCAGGTTCTTGTGCTCGCCGGATCAGTTTAGGGATAACTATAGGGATTATAGGGTTTATATAGGGTATATATTGGGGTTATATAGGGATAATGGAAAAGAAAATGGAAACTACTATTTGGGGTTTAGGGTTTAGGATAATGGAAAATAAAATGGAGACTACTATAATGGGTTATAATATACTATATTGTAATTCGAGACAACAGTTCTGCCCGGCCACTCGATCTTTGGAATGGCGCAGGGGTTCGGCACGCAAGTGAAGGTGGCCTTGTCATGCAAGGCTATCTTCTGTGACAAACTTAGGTCTTAGGGTTTACCTGGACCCCAAAAGTATGTAAAATAATGGCCTTTATGGCTATTATTATGGGTTTAGGGCCATTATTTTACATACTTTTGGGGTTTAGGTAGTGGTATATGTGTATGGCAATGGACGCAGACATAACAAGATCACCCCTAACCCTGCTCACTCTTCTCTCCAAGACACGCGCGGTAGCTTCAGGTAAATCCCTGGTCCAGCCCTAAATGAGATTATCCTATCTATCCCGAAGTTTCCAGTCATGTTGGTGGAAGCATCGCAACCTTTGGGCAGGGTTTGCTGAGGATTTCTGGACCTATGGCCTGACAAAGGCCTAAACCCTTAAAAAAAGGCTAATCTAACAAATGATGTAACAATATGTACTGTCATAATATGTGAGTATCTATATACGTATTCATACACCCTAAACCGTGTTCTTTCTTCAACATCAAGACAAGACGCGCTCAAGCATGAGGTGCCGGTGAGTCCCAGAAAGGCCGTAAACTTTCACGTAATCGTAAGGCCAGTTTAGACGTACGCGCATGGGTTGACGCCCTGCCCAAGGACCCCTCCACTGGACTCATGCCAGCGAGGGCAATTTGGCATAGTTGAACCCTAAGCCCTGAACCCCGACACCCCAAAACCTCAGATGGTACTCTATCCGGGCACTTATTAGTGGATGGGCGGGTTTATGGAGGGGATGACCGGGCCCAGTTGGCGCAAGTGAGCTGGGGTCTGACGAGGCTGGCACCGGTGACCAAGTCTTCAAAACCCTACCTAAACCACAAAAGCATGTGAAACAATAGCCCTAAACCCATAATAACGGCCATAAGGGCCATTATTTTACGTACTTTTGGGGTTCAGGTAGGGTTAGAAAAGCCTCAAAATAGTTACCATCCATCATATGCTGTAGGGCCCAACGTAGCACGAAAAGACTTAGGCCGCATGGCGCATTTTCATGCGTGAAGAGCCTGCTGTTGGGGGAGTCCCTTGAACACGGCCCTTGTGTAACTTGTTTGGGGACGTTTAATACCAGCAGTCTTGACCCAATAGCCATGCCAAACCCAAAAACCTACGACCTTGATTGTATTCACTCATGGCCATGTCCTTAATCAACTGGCGAAACTGAAGCCCAACGAATCCAAAGCTGACATTGTAGCCGCAGTGGCAGGAGTAAACGTCGATGCCGTGCATGACAGCGAGGCCACCGAGGGCGTATATCCCGCCTCGCCAAGGACACAGGAAATTGCCAAAAATCATCTGGGGGGTTCCCAAAATGCTTTAGGAACCTAGGGATATGTGGGGAACTTGCGCGGGTCCCTACTAAGGGCCTACAGGGATGATATTGGCAAAGAATGACTAATCCCTCAAAAGCTCTTCTTCTTCGGGCGTTGAAGGGGACTACGCCCCTTTCGGGGGTACCGCCCTGCGCCCCGCGAGTCCGCTGTCCCGTGGTCGGTACCCAGGAGGCCCCAAAACGGATCCAAGGATTTTGATGCCATACTCCATACTGATAAACACGCTTTGGCACGTCTATTCTGATTTCCTGGTCCAGGTTTGAATGCATTTCCTTCTCTTTTTACATTTCCTGGCTTGTATGCTGTATTCAGGTGCAACAGGACCTCGAAAGCTCTCTCCCCTTTTCTCTGTATATAAGGTGCCTTCGATTGGAGAGGAACCTCCTAGGCATCGCTTGTTGCAAGCGGCTGTTGAGTAGACCCTCATTGGACTACCCCATAAACAAGATAAGGTTGTGACCCATTTTAGACTAATGCTATATTCTTTAACCCAAGGTTGAGGTGAAGCCCTCAACTGTAAAATACCCCAAACCCTAAATACAGAAATACCCTAGATCCATGCTTATTGGGCCAAAGAATTCGAAATTGAAAGCACCCTTGGGCCATCAAATCCCTCAGAAAATCCATGAAACGTGCGTGTACCAAAAGTTTCTCTTTGGAAGCCCTATCCTACTGTTTAGGGTTTAGGGTTTGGGTTTAGGGTTCATAGCGCTGCGAGGCTCACAAAACGGATCCCTGCTTGCTTTCAAAAAAACACAGGCGTAGACCCCAAACCGCACACCCCAAACCCTAATTCCTAAACCCTAGGATGCGGCAGCCGTGCCAGCTCAGCAATGGCCATGAATAAGGTGGAACCCCCCTCCCTGTAATAGCGCCTGTGATAAGGGTTAATGGTATTTTTAAGGGGTCGTTTGGGGTTTTGGTTGGTTAAAGTTTATGGTTTAAGGTTTGGGATTTAGGGTTTGGGGTTTATTGCTTCGCAGCGTGGGAACCAATGAGCATCAGCATTCCATGGAGACATGTGCTAGCGCACTAAAAAATCTGGAGTCATCAAAAATATGGTAGCTTGCATACATAGGGAACCCCAATATAGACCCTAAAATACTAGAATCATTGTTATTGAGGCCCCCCAAAAAGGTACTCCTAATTCAAAAAGTCACCATTTGTCCTGGTGAGATACCCTAAACCCTAATACAATCGATCCCGGCAAAGGAGCCTTCCTTAAGCAGTCCGAGGTTTTCCATGTACTACAACTTCCTGGTTCTGAGTAGGGAAGAAGCGAATATAGTCCCTATATAGTAGGGTCTAGGGTTAGTAGGGAATAATGGAATATAATCACAGTATAAACTCTATATAAACTATTCCCATATTCCCTACTAAGAATCAGTAAGTCTATAGTCACTTTCGCCGAGGAGCCAAGCATTGCGTCGTGCATGAAGACCTCAGTGGACACGAGGGGCCACCCAAATGCAAACACGCACGCACGTCTAACATCATGTGTGGAGCATTTGCGACCAATAAAAAGCTCCAGAGGCAGTTGCTTGCACTTCACATGTGTGGATCGGTCGGTCATGTGCACTGACAGTAGCAGCGCCCTCTCTTTTCAGTACCATCTGAGGGTCAGCCTCAAATCGCGTCCTCAAAATCATGACAAATCGCACCGACTATGCTCCGCAATGATGTCCGGAAAGCTCATAGGAAGTGCTTCCGACTCAGCAGTCCTGTTTCCACCTGACCTGAAGCAAATGGAGTGTAAAACCTGCACAAACCTGAGGTAAGATAATTAGAAAGCTTCAAGCGGTCCATGCCAAAAGATCAAACCGCAGCCTCTTCCAGTGCAACTCCTATGAGGCCTGAGCGGTCAGAACAAATGTGCCTGCCAAATAAAATGCCTGAAGCCACATCAATCAAATGCTTCCAGAAATGTCTTCTTCAAAAGCTGACTATGGCGAGCATCCCCGCATGTTCTAAACGCCCACACCCTTAACCCCCAACAAAATCAGGAAAATCACCCTAAACCCTAAACTTATGAAAGCTTCAACCTTTTCGGGACTGCCTACCTTGGCAGTCTTGCCCCAAAATACTAGAATCCTTCTTATGGGACCCAAATTTTTGGGAAACCCCCGTATGAAAATCTTGCAACACCTCTGAACATCGCCAGAGGCACCCAGACGTTATAAGGGCCCCCTCTTGACAGGGACCCTTGCGGTGCGCGAACTCCACCTTGCTTTGTTTCGGGTTCAGGATTTGGGGCTTAGGGTTTAGGGTTCAGGGTTTAGGGCTTCGGGTTTGGGGATTAAGGCTTAGGGTTTGGGATTTAGGGCTTAGGGTTTGGGGAAAAGGGCTTCGGGTCTGCGGTTTAGGGCTTAGGGTTCAGGGGTTAGGGTTTAGGAGATTAGGGTTTTAGGGGCTAGGCTGCTGTTAAGCAATTTGTATTAAGTCACCATGCTATGGGTGTATAGTAGATAATAGGGTTTGCGTATTATAGTAAATTCATTTTAAGTTCCTTAACTGCAACCCAGTTTCGGAAGCTAAGGCACGAGGGCATGCGAGCTCTTGTCTAAACTCCTAGTATCCCCCTTGAAAAGCCCCTTAAAATAGCCGCCTACACCTACACGCCCCCAGATTAATTAACATGGAACCGCGAAACAGGTCACTTGTAGCCTACAGTATTGTCCTTTGTTAAACGAGGTCTGTCTGAGGAGTTCCATGCTACTTTGGGGAATGGTAGGCTTTCTGACATTCTGATTTGTATCAGTATGACTAGGTTGGCCCCTAAAACCCATTGAAAAATATTAGTATATAGGGTCCCCTATTAAAGCCATTAGGGAAAATATTAAATATCCCAGGGGCCTACCCAGATGAGTAGGGGTTCAGGCCTTAGAAGGTGTTAGCGTCTCACAGTCTGGCGACCCGCGAAGAAAACACAGAGCACTGGCTACCCAGCAATGCTTGAATCCTCAAGAGCATTGCTATACATGGGTGGTTGTCAAAATTATGGTCCTTTTTGGGGTACCCTAAATATTAGGTGCCGTATTATGGTAGGGACCCAAAAAGGGACCATTAATTTTGACAACCGCCCACATGCTCTGACTTGCCCTGTGTCTGCTACAGGGCTTCGTTTAGTAACTGCAGCGAACTCAAATTGAAAGGACACCCTGAACCAGGAACCTTGAGCCCGGAGTTTGATGATATACTATATGATGCCAGGCAGTATACTAGTCGTTGCTACTAGTCCGGGTACGAGTTAGCGTGCTTGACTACCCTAAACCATAAACCCTAAACCCCTAAACCACCAACAACCCTTCGACACAAACCAATGTCTGCTGTTTATATCTTCTATGACCCATGAAAAACCGCGCGTCATATGCCCAGTGCAACCCTAAACCGTGTAAAAGTAGGGTATCTAACCCATCAGTCACACCAGGGTCTTCCAAAGTAGTCCGTTCGGGAAATGCAGTGCTTGGAAAACCCCTTCACAATAAACCCTCCCAAGGTGCACCAGCACGTTAAACATTCCAACATATTGAGCCCCGAGACCCCAAGAAGTATGAAGGCACTGAGGGATCACGGGGGATCCTTTTCGAGAATTGTATAGGGAGCAGTTTGGAAAAAGACCCCTAAACCCTAAACCCCAAGGCCCAAAGAGATTCCTACAACTTTAAAGTGCAGTCTCGAAATACATCATCTAGGATCCTCGGTAACCCAGGAGAGTCCCTCTCTTTGAGCGCAGCTTGCTTTTATGAAAGAACCTAGGACCTCGTAAAGGCAAAAACGGCTTACTCAACACCCAAGATCCCAAACTCTAAAAACCGAACCCTAAACCCCAAACCCTAAACCCCATACCCTAAACCCCAATACCCGAACCTTTTGGGCTTGAACCAGCGCATCCCTTCTCCAAGCCGCCCCGTTGGGAGCAGGACAAGGGTCTGGATTGCAAACGACCTGTGCTTCGCAGTTGATGGTTAAGGTTCAACTCAGACCCCTGATTCCCTCCCCTTCATAGAGATTTTAATAGGAGGTACCTAAAAGGAGGGGGCTATTAATCATGGGTCTACATTAAGGTTTAGGGTTTACGAGTAGGGTTCAGGGTTGAGGATTTAGGGTCTGGAACTCCGGTAGTGCCCTTTGAGCTTAGATCCGCACCAGCACTCTACCAGAAGGTCTATAAGGCTTACCTCTGGTGAGAAGCAGCGGAAGCAAGGAGAGGAAAAACATATGGACACTAAGTGCTCTTGGGTATCATCTCGTCTTGGCCGCTGGTAATTTCCCTAAATAGCGGTCCCAATACTATAATCATAACTATGGGGACCCCCAAAAAGGTACCCCTAATTTTGGGAAACCTACCGCTATAGGGATGCATTTGTTCCTCGCTGGCCGCAATCAAGTTTAGTTGGTGGTTAGGGATGAAGTTTAAAGTTTAGGGTTGTGTATGCCCAAATCTTGTAAACCCCAAAACCCTAAACCCCAAAACCCTAAACCCACTATTGATGGACTTCAGGGCCCACAGTAGGTACTGTTTTGGGATTTGGATGCCTAGGGAAAGGGTTCAGCTGCCATGGAAACATACCCCTATGCCGCAAACAGGCCCTATAAACCCTAAACCCCAAACCCTTAAACCCCAAACCCCAAATTCCCAAGACTAGGGCTAAGTCGTTCAGTCATGCACTTGGGGGTGCCAGGTAATATTATTGCCCAACTTTAGGAGTTCGAACCCTCCCCAAATTTAGAACCCTACTAGGCCTTATTCAGCTCCATACAATCCTTATTAGCTCCTTAATAAACACTGGGGGAGGTACATGCTTTTTTTGGGGGGTGGTTGTCTTGTAATTCCTGACAACTAGAACTGCACGCACAACCCAGCGATGAGGCCCCTGAAGTTCCCCAATATCTTCCTGGTGCTTAGCTGCGAATACGGGAGTACATTATATTTTTCGGGTTGTATCGGGAGTATATTGCTTTCTTCCGTACTAGTTAAAACTGGGTTCTATGTATCAGCTGGAACTGGAATATAATTACCCTGAACCTCCAAGTACTCTGCACCCTTGACATGTGAACACAGATGAAGGGCCCGCTTTTGCTGCCCTTCTGGGAATTTGTGTTTTTGCCTTGTGTACACCTTCCTGGGCATCTTTCCCGTCGGGATAGCTCACAGAGGTGACAAAAGCCTTCTTGTATAGTTCGCCAACCTTCTGGAAGACCCAAAGACCGAAACCCTAAACCCTATATATAGCCGCGGAAGGCCCGTGCCGTCGAAGTATGTCCATTGTAATACTAAGCCCGTGTGGCCCAGGTACCTACATAATTAGTAGTATATGCCTCGGCCGAAATGTACCTACATGGGGGGTTTCCCTGTATTCGGGTTCATATTGGGGTACCCCTATTTGGGAACCTACCATATGAGCGACTACGTTCATCTCTTGTATGCCTGGTTGGCTGTATGTCCTTCATCTTGTTCCCTCTTAAGTCGATCAGATGTTTTACGGCATTGAAATGTTATGATTTCGTTCGCAATGATGGAACCCAACGACTCACCTAAGACACGTGGATAACTCAACCTAGCTCGTTCAATGCGTGGCCCCTATCTTGTTCCCAGTTGTCTTACATGCATAACGGCTGCTCAGACAGGAGACGTCCCTTTGGCCCCCAGGATTATACAGCGTATGCACCTGGACCCTCAGGGAATGTAACGAGTCTAGCAGGTGCTGCAATGCAGCGACTTCCGCAAATCGTCTTTAGGTCAATGAGACAGTTGTCATGCGGGCACCCTTGGAAAGCCTCAACCCTATCCCTACTATCCTTATATATCATGTGGAACTATCCAAGTGCGAGCCATCCACCTCAAGTGTCCGTGACTCGACCAGAAGGGTTTCCATGAATTCGGGATGCCTCTTTGGAATCCCTGCTCATAACTCTCATGAGGATCTTACCATGTTAGGGGTTCACATTATGGGCCGGCCTCTGTTTGCGCAAGCCCCCAATGCAAGCCCCTAAGCCAAGCAGCGGAAGCCGGCGAGAACACCGCGTTGCGGCAACTCCTGATTCCAACTCATGTGCCAAGGTTGTTCTCATTTGTGCGGTCCTAGAGTGACTTGACATACTTCGGCGGCTTCAGGAATCTCAAAGGGGCTTACAATCATTCAGGAAGGATCGCGAGTTTTTGGCGCTGTTTGCCACATACGGTTTGCCAGTTCGGGTGCTCAGGGAGGACACCTGCTTTACTATGGCTACCAAAGTAACCCTACATAATCCGCTATATAATCCCAGTTTCTATTTCATTTTCCATTTTCTTCTCCATTATAATCCCAATATAACCCCATTAACCCCTTGAAAGCTCCCAGAACCACCGAGCCTAGAAGCACTTCGTCCATTCTTTCGACATGAGATTTGGTCAATTTGCGCTTTGAACTACGAGCCACTTAGGACCTCTTCTGAGGGTCAACCCTTGGGCACCTAGGCTTGAGGGTCTACGGTCCAAGCTGTCGGGTTTCGTGGTCGTCTGCAGCTGTACTGCTGGTAAAGGATGATGAGGAGGTAATCCTCTCGCTTCTACAACGTATGCTCCACATCTACGAAGACGCATCGAGCAACAACTTAGCCAAGCCGCTGCTAGCTCTCAGCATTCTTGGTGGCGGAGCGTAATTTCCATACTTGGGGGGTATCCTAAACCCTAAACCCAGTACCCCTTTGTAGACCCAACCCTGGATCCCTGACTCTGGGGACCCCCGAAACGCGACCCGACGACCCCGTGTTCTTGGAACCCCCCCAAGTGTAACCACCCATTGAGCTGGCTTAAGCATTAAGAGGTTCTCAGAACTCTAGGAATCGCAGATGCTCAGAACTGAAGATTTCCAACCCTTAACCCCAAACCCTATAAGTCTATAAGCCCTAAACCTAAGCGCTATGACCTAGCACATTGTGCAACAAGGCATCATTGAGGCCACCGAAGGCGTGTAGCCCGGAGCACACTGCGTGGTGCAGGATGTGAAAGGCAAGATGTTGTCGCGAGCCTGCAACTGACACACTCTCCATCAGCCTCCACTGAGTTGCTGTCAAAAGATTACACTGAAGCACTGCAAGAAGGAAACCCCATTCTTTACGATGTACCCATATTATGGTTCCTCAACAGCAGCCCAGTCTAAAAGGTACACCGAAGCCCTGCGCGGCCTTTGATAGATTTATGGGTTCAGGTCGCTCAATAATATCTAACTGGGCACCCCTCAAAGTATCTGTATAGGAATCCCTTTTAACCCCCAGTATCTTCACTAGCAAACTCAGGGCCCCCCTGAGCGCTTTCCTGGAATATCGGACGTTCTCGGCGTGAAGGATCCACACTTCTAAGCAGATCCCTCATGAAGAAGGGAAGTAAAGGGTTAAAGGCTTGGGTCCTGCCCCCACCCATTAACAGTCTATAACAGGGGTCATATTAAGGGCTCTATGTATTTCCATTATAAATATCATCCAACTGTCAATGAGTGGGGGCAGCATCCAATTTAAGGCCAACCAAGACCTACCTGGACCCCAAATGTAGGCCAACAAGAGCTAGAAATAGACCAAAAGGCAATTATTATTCATACTTTTGGGGTTCAGGTACTCCCTATACGGTTCTCTACTCGCGATTAAACCCGCTGAGGCTAACCTTGGCGGCAGAAACTGCAGGAGCCTCAATACACCTCCCACGTACCTAAACCCTAAACCCTTAAATCGCATATCTTGGGTACTGAAACCACCCAGTAACAGTCTATATTAGGGGTCATATTAGAGGCTATGTAAGACTATATTCAAAACATCATCCAACTGTTACAGAGTGACGGCAGTAACCAAAAACAAAAAAACATCCTCGCACGCCTGGGCTACTCTCCTAAACCCTAAACCCTCAAGCCTAAACCATCCTGCTACTGCAAGGGAAGGTTTCAGTTTTTGGAGCTCGACCAGCCTCAACCCTGGGCCTGAAGCTGCAAAAGGGGGTTTGGGGTTTAGGGTTCAGGGGTTCTGGGTTTGGGGCTCAGGGTGAAATAGATGTAGGGCTTAGGGGCCTTACAGCACCTTCACTGAACCTGAAATCTTAGCCACTCCCAAATCTTCCGCCGTAGCACGTGCTAAGGTCAATCTGAAGGGCCCCGTAGAATAAATTTGCGCTCCGTTTTTATGAAATTTTCAAACAGCCACAGCTAAAATCAGCAAAACCACTTTCCAGCAGAATTGACTGCGCGTTTGTTTCGCACATTGGACTGCGCACTGATTGTTGTCGCACCTGCCACATGCACATTCTAGTGCACGTTTCTTGCACCTGGCTTTGCGCAGTGTTTTCTTTTGCAGCCCTCTCCATCGCATTTTTACATGTGTGGCATGTTGGCCAGATGAAACAATTCTGCTTGTAAGACCATGCATTGATATCGTTTCGGGAATAACCACAGAAACCTGCAAACAAATGCACAGAAACACAAGAGGATGCGCGATTGGCAGGTGCAATGCACATAGCGTGCGAAGGGCAAAGGTCACTGTGCTGTTCGCAGAGCTGTTCCTTGAATGCGATGATGCTTCCGCCGATTCTGCCATTACCTTGTGAAGCGTGAAGTTCTGTTCTGTGCATGGCCTTCGAGAAAAAAATAAGCACCAGGCCCACAAGGGTCCAAGCACCCAAATAGTATGGTTTTTCCACCCTAGGGTTCCTATTTCACAGGAGTACGACTTCCGGCCATGGAGCCAATGAGGCACCGCATGCATCACCCCACCCTGATATTCACACACATCTCTGTGCCCAGTTGAAACTCCATGTAATGCTCAAGGACCTTGTGCGTCTCATATCGGATTGTCCCTAGCACAAGGATCAGGATCCCCAGGGTTTGCGAAAAGATGCCTGCAAAAGTGGTGTAAAGTGCCAGCATGGCGTCCACATAGTCAACCAGAGTTTGAATACCCGGGCGAGGACGACGTTCCAGACTTCCAAAAGACATTCTGCAAAATTTAGGGTTTAGGGTGTAGGGTTGCATCTAGGATAAGAATCCTGGATTAAGCTCCCACCGACCTCCTTGCAGACTCCTGCGTCTGGCGCATTCTGCACTGTAGGCACAGGACATGGGGCTTCACCTTGCCAAGCTCCACATAGATGGCATAGGCTTAAGGTTTCGGGTTTAGCTTACAATCTATAGGGTTTGGGGTTTGGGGTAGATGGTACAGGGTTGCATGCAGGAACCTTGCACCATTTGGGATACCCCAGGTATGTAATTCTCTTCCATGTCAGGAATCCACAAAACTGTGGCAAAATTGTCTGCATCCCAAAGTCACACGTGGATTGCAAAGATTTAGGACGCAACCAAGGATATTGCAGGGCCAGAAAAGATGGTCCAAACCTCTTTAAGGGTTGAGGGTTTGAGGTTCAGTGTGGCGAAATCTAACCTACAGCGCCTAAACACTAACCAGAGCCATGCAAGTTGAAAGAATCGGGGCTTAGGGTTTACGGTTTAGGCCCCCAAAGCTCCGAGCTTGCACGCCGCAACTTGCAAGATAAGCGCCCAGATTGGCTATTACCTACATTTGCCCCGTATAATCTCATACATCTGTAGCGAAATTAACACCCGAACCCTGTCCGAATAGAATGGGCACCTACATCGTTCAAAAGCGCATGCCTCCCAAGCCTGTGCAAAACAACGGTGCTACCCGACCCTGCCCTCAAGCAGGAAATCATTGCCCAATGTAGTCCATTGTTTAAAATTTAGACCCTAGAGCCCGTTTGAACATCATCTATAGACTTACCCGTTTGAACATCATCTATAGACTTACCCTGAGCGTCCAAGAATTATCCCTCAATTCGGGAACATACCTTAAACCATGTTAGGGAGCCTAACATAATTTAGGGCATATTCCCAAATTAAGGGAGGTCGAGCTTTCGAGGTAGAACCCCAGATTCAGACCTATCCTCTTCTCTCTGTAGTCTCCTTCGACCTATAATATACATAACATGCTTATAATTCCTTAGAGTACTACTATATAGACTATAGGATAATACTATAACAGAAATTGCAAATACTTCCTAGGATTTTTTGGGAGACTACAATTCTGTCCTACGGCAGGCGAAGTGCAAGTGAAGGTCGTCGGCGTGAGCCTTGCTGGGATGCTTCACAGGATGCGGTTTAAGCGTTTAGGGCTCAGGATAATCAGGCACAAAGGGTCCAAAGTACCTCCATTGCCTCCACAGCACGAAGCATACATAGTTTCTGTAATAGGAATTCCCCTTATGTTTGGGGACATTTTCTTGAGATGGGTACTTTGCACTAAGAAGCGTCAGGGGCAAAGGCTTCAGGATGCGAAATGGTAGCTTGTCTCAGGATAGTGTCCCTGCCGCACTTACCCTATATCGGGCTTCTGGGGTTTCCAAGATCGGCACCTTTACTGGGGTAGCGAACGAACCTGCATGTTGGTCAACTGCTTGGCGCTTACGCAGGTGTGAGGCTTCTCGCTTTCTAGAAGGGCTCTGTTCATTAAATCCTATAGACCCTCAACCCTAAACCTTAAACCGACTATGGAGGTACTTTGGACCCTTTGGGTTTTTCCTAAACCCTCAACCCTAAACAACACCACCCGCACATAGGGGAGTCCGTAGTATGATTGGCCTACAATCTGCCGGAAGTACAGAAGCCGTTGACCTGAAGGTCAATCTGAAGACATTCCAATACCGTGGTCTCTGGGGTGTAGGGTTTACGGTCTAGGGTTGAGGGTTTGGGTTTAGGTCTGTACCACCAGACACGCTTTCCGTATATCCCTGCACCGAATACGGACTGGCAAAATCACCTTCTGCTGCCGCAAGACGTCTCAGCGTAGCAGCGCAATACGTCGTCGGATCGGTAGTATCCCTCCTGCATGGTGCGTAGCAGGGCTGCTGCTTAAGAGCTCGAGGTAAGTCATCATGATAATAAGGAAACTACACTATGTACCATAGATGCATGTTTCAGGAAACAACTTCAAGTACAGCCTTGCTACACAAATCCTGATACGTCTTCCGGCTTTTCAAGATGCCCGGTGTCTGCCATGCACAAGAAGAAGGGCCTGGTGCTGGTGCAGGTTCCGTGTCCTAACTGTGCTGGTCCCTGCGTGGGGGTGTTCCGAACTACATGCTAGACTCTCTTGATCGGTGTAACTCCGGCATGACGAACACTGGTTTCCCAAAACCCTTTTCAAACAAAAACACCAAGCAACTTACATGAATGACTGGGAAATTAGTAAGATGCAGACTGGTGTGGTGGCTGCTGTTGTTGCCTTTGTGGTAGTAGTGGTGGCAGTAGTGGTGGCAGTAGTGGTGGTAATTGTGGTGGTAGCGTTGGTGGCAGCGACGGCGGCGGTGGTCAGTAGCATAGCAATGAAGATCCATAGGTGCCCATATACCTCGTTGTTTTTTGCCTCACACAACGTAAATGGAAGAAAGACGACAACAGAAGCCGGCACCTTGCACTGGGTGGTGCACACTAGGCCCGACTCGATCACCGCTGGGCCAGTCTCGGGGCCCTCCTGCCAACAAACATCCCGCTGGAACCAGGCAGAGTTCAGCACTTAAGGGTCTAGGTTTTGGGGCTCCAGGTATACGAGCAATACCTACTCTGGGCTCTAAAATCTGCCTGTGGACTGTGGCACTGTGGGCTAGTTGAAGCCACAGAAATCACAAGACTCTCGATTCTTTTGAGCAGTCCAGCGTACAGGGTGCGACACCTTCGGAGGGTGATGCAGGGAGAAAGTAGGAGTAGTATCCACATTTGTGCATGGAACTGGAGATGATCCTAGAGGTGCATTTGCAGGACAGAAGCACTGCCCCTCACATCGGCATTACGGGCTCTGAACATTATGTGGAACTTCTCCGGCATGGCATGCGGTGTTTGGATAGATCCTGAAATCTCAAGGGATTCTAAGAGGCGCTCGTTCAAGAGCATACACTGGCTATTCTGCGAGTCTGCGTCTTCCCGGCTTGCAGTCCTATCAACTTTTTACCACCTTGCGTCAAGCTAACCTGAATTGTTGGACTCACCTTCTGAGCACTTCCGGGTGCAATGCTGGCCAAGAGGCTGTACATGTAACATCTTAGCCGTGGGCAGGTCCCCAGCCAAAGTTCTACAACAAGTATAGACCAATCATAGGGGTTTCCCGTTTCCCAAAATGACGCGTTTTTTACATGTTTGGGTGCTCCATAATAACAATTATTGGGGTATATCAGGGGGACGCTTATTTGGGAAAACTACCATGCGCATCACCCCAAAGGTCCTATCAATCTCTTCCAGCGAGCCACAAAACTACTCATGAACAGCCTTGCAGCCGCTTTGGAGCGCATTCTCCACTACAAGGACGGTGCAGGGATTTGCGTTGCAGGAGAAGGCTTTCCTGGGTGGTCAACGAGACTCATGAAGAGTCTATACGGGTCATATGAAGGGCTACCTCTAAACCCTAATCCCTAATATGATATACACGTATATTACACATTTTATCCAACTGTTAAGAAGTGGGGGGCAGTACCCAACCTTGGGTTTTCACCGCCAGGTTTAGCATGGAGGTTCTAGGAGGGCCGAACTATGCCCTTGGTCCCTTGGCTTTTGACTAAATCTAGGGCCCGCAGTTACCTGAGTAGTAGATTACTGGGCTTTGTAGCTAAGTTGTGTATGCGCTATAGTCTAAACTCCAAGTATCCCCCTTAGTAACCCCTAAAATAATCCCCTAGATAATCACCTTTAAGGAGTTAAGATTACAGGGTTTATATAGAACCCAGAACTCATTAATTTGGGTTTTGGGGGATAAGATAAGCTCTGATTGCACTCAACGGGAATTGGAGATAAGACAAGCTACAATTGCAGTAATTCATGGGAATGCTCTGATTGCAATAATTGCTGGGAATTGGAGATGAGATGAACTATAATTGCAGTTATTAAGGGGAATGCTGTGATTGTACCACTTGTTGGGGATCAGATAAGCTATGATTGCAATAACTATTGGGAACTGGGGATAAGATAAGCTTCAATAGCAATCCTAATGGGAATGAGACTCGAAATCAAGCAGACTTCCAAAGTACACGTGTACCCCAGTGCTAGGGCGTGGGGCACCTTAGCAGAAGCCTTGGCCTGATCCCTTACTTGGGATTCGTGGGTAGCTGTAGGTGAGGACGGAACATGGAAAACTACTATACACGCGTTAGTTAGTTTATGACTTTATGAGGAAGACGGCATAAGGCTTTGGATAGTTTGATTTTGGAGACTGTGCGTCCACATTAGGTTGTGAATATCGTTGCCAATTTCAATCCCACGAACGCCGCTAAATCTAAACTTAAGCGCAGCCTATGTCGTCATGCCACCTCGTGGGGCCTCTTGCGGTAACAGTTGCCACGAGAGGTATTGCACCGTCATCACGTTGCCACCCATTTTGAGGTTGAGGTCTGTAACTATACTTGGCGTGTTGAAAAGTGGATGCATCATCAGTGTGGTTCCTCGCGTCAGATCATGTCTCTCTTGCAAGCTGGCTTATTTGTCCTTGAGTACTTCACACAAACCCTATTCAAAGTACGTATGAGAAACATGCTCTGGCCACGGAGTTTTCTTCCTGGCAACTTTGCAAAGGAGCCAGCAATTGTTTGCTTTCAGAGATGGGGACAATGGTGGGAGTGTGCTCCCTACAGCACCCTGAACCATGAACTCCTCCCACCCTATAACCCCTAAATCCCCAAACCCTAAACCCCTGAACCCACTCTTTAGCCTAGGTTCGGATCAAAATCGCCACCCTCCTGGCACTTTAGCTTGGCCACAGAAGGTGTGAAGCCTGCAGGTTTCAGTTCACATGGTTTCGGGGATGTGGCCTCTAGGGTTTAAGGTTTAGGGTATTAACATAGGATTTAGGGTTTAGGGTTTAAGGTATGGGGTATTAACATGGAACACCAATACTGTATATAGCCGAGCCCCCACTTAAAGGACAGTAGTCTACAAACGACCCTTTATCAGGTTCCACGCAAGTTTGGGGGAGTGTATAGGCTTGAGGGATCGAGGGCTTTAGGATTTAGCAGGTTCAGTGGGATCTTTAGTAAGAGCTTCAGGGACCCGGGGGAGTTGAAGCTTCGGGGCTCAGAGCTGGAGATGGGTTGAGGGTTTGAGTTGACGTTCGACTACGGAGGGATTCTGCACCTGAGAAACGGGTTTAGGGTTTAGGCTGGGATTAGAAGGATATGGGGGGGGGTTCCAGAATACCAGGGGCCTTAATTTAGACTAGACCCACATATGCTATAACCCTTATCACAGGGACTGCCCAAAAAAGGGTTGCATTGTTGCTTTCTCCCCTCTGTGGAGGAGATGCTGCACCACTACAACCCTATAAGTCTGAATCCTGTCCAGCCCTACACATCATCCCAATGCTAGGGAGCCATCAGCCAAGGGTCGATGTGTTGTTGGGAACCAATTTCGAGGCCTGCGTATGTTTCGTCCCATAAGCTATTTAAGAAAAGGGACCCAGGGACAGTGGCAATGTGGCCCAAAGTATATACGACCCAGGTATCTGGACTCTTTGGGAAAATCGCCATGAGCAGAATCGACTGCCACGCTGTGCGGCTAGCTATTCTGAGCTACCGCTCAGGAATCTGATTTCAGATGTCAGTGTTAAGGAGCCATGTTACTCACTACATATCCATACTGCGGTGATTTAATTTAATGCCTTTCATTAACAACGACCCAGCATCCAGCATGCGATGGCTGGAGGTCAATTGATTGTCGTCCTGTTTTGTACTGATAGATTCATCTCCACACAAAACCCTGAGGACTGAACCCTGAACCCCAAACCCCTAAACCCTTAACCCTAAAACCCTGAAACCCTAAACCCCTACAACCCAAAAACCCTAAATCCTAAACCGCATGCCCGACATCGCCCGACCAAACCCAACCCCTGCGGCCCTCCGACCAGCCTTTCAAGCACTGGGTGGTACACTCCTGCCCCGGCCGCGTCATCACCTAGACTGGTTTAATGTAGACCCGTGATTGATACACCCCCTGCTTTTAAAGGCCGTATTATTAGGATCCCTAGTATAATCCCTATTAAAGGGAGGGGGTTAATTAATCACGGGTCTGGGTTACTGCTAAGGAAGGAGCTTAAAGTAAGTTACACTAATATATGAGCTATAGTCGAAACTGCTAGCGCCACCCCCCCCCCCCTTCCAAAAAAAAAGAAGAAAATTGCCCTATAGTAGTCCCCTATATAATCCCCTATATCACCCCCTTCAAGGAGTTTAGACTACAGCTCCTGTGAATACATACGTAATGGACAACATGGTTGGTTTCCTTGTCATTGTGATTGTTGGGCTTCCTTGCAAACACCCTCGATGCAGTGGAGGTGGACGCCAAACCATGTGGTTCAGGTCCCGGGTTTCTCGTGCAAAGCCTGCCAAAGAGTCTTGTAGTTACTGCTTTGCTAGAGTTCACGAGATGGCGCCAATTTATTCTAAATGCTGCTTTTGACATTAGCTCTGCATTTGGAATGTTGATGTCGTTGCCCTTCCAACGCTGATCTGGGTGTCGATCACAATTCTCTTGTCAGAAGGACCGCCTTGAGGGGAAGTAGGAAGCCCCTTTGACTCGCCTTGTTGAGGACATGTGCAGCGGCATTGCGCCAGCAAGCTTCTGCATGTCGAAAGATGCACCGCAGACTCCTAAATCGACGCTCCGACACGCCCACCCCGAACCAATAAAGCAGCAGCCTCGTGTTCAGGACCACGCCTAGACGACTGCCAGTTGCAAGCATGGGTGAAAATTGGATGTGGCTACAGACCACCACCGCTGCCAGTACAACCACCCCCACCACCACCAACGCCACCGCTGCCACCACCCCCACCAACACCACCAACGCCACCGCTGCCACC
>CAJNIZ010046504.1:0-18682 GCA_905231905.1 Symbiodinium pilosum
TTCTGTGGCTGTTGCTTCTTGCTGTCGTTGTTGCAATGTGCACTTGCGGCTGCTTGTGGCTAGTGCGGCTGCTGCCTGCTGCTTGCTTTGCTCTTTGCTATCCTTGCTGGAGCAGCGATGAGGGTGGAGCTTCGTCTTAGGATTGGTCTCTCAACTCCTGCCAATTAGAGCCAGCTCCCGATGGGTTTCATGTGCCCAGTGTATGGTCAGGCCACTTTCATCGGCGTGCGGGTGATCTACTACGCCGCCAGTCATGTTGACAAGTTCTACCCCGCTGTTGGTGTTGGGAGCCGAGGAAAAGTGTATCAGGAAATCTGGAAATATCAGCTGAACGTCCTTGCCTATTTTGAGGAGTTTTTCCCACCCCCAGGATCGCCTCTATGATCTGAAAGCGACTTCCATTGTGCTGGCATTTCGTTTTGATGGCAAGTCTGCTAGGAATTACCTGACTTTCCTGTCGTGGCTCGGGTGAGATTGAGGACCGCCAAGTTTCAAGGGAGGTTTCAGGAGAACCCCAAGATTGTTCACCAAGTTCTTCATGACAGACTCCATCAAAGGAAGCGCCCTGAGCGTGCAACTTGACTTGGCTTCCAATCAAGTCAAAAGCGAGGCGATTCTCCGGATTTTCCCAAGTGATGCGGCGCAGAAGTTTGCAAAACACGTCGATGGTTTCAAGAGGACCCAGTCGTCGTTCGATCAAGCAGTGCAGAGCGCGCTAGACCACATTTCCATTTCCAAGATGACATGCTCCGAAGCCATCCCCCAGAACTCGACAAGCGCGCTCACCGCGTTTTGGGCGGATCCTTGGCCTGGTACGGATGCGTCCGCGACGCCTGCGGCTACTTCAAGGGCGCCCGCGTCTTGTCAGGCTTCGGGGCCCCCTCAAGTCGAAGAGACTGTGTGTCAGGCTCCTTATGTGCAGTGCACCCTGGCGGAGAAGCCACTGGCGCTTTGTCGGAGAAGCTGGAAGCGTTCACTGACGCTGGAAGCGTTCACTGACGCTGGATATGTCTCAGTTTACAACTTTGAGGCCTGCAATGTGTGGGGTTGTTCTGGTCATGGAATCACTGCTGATCTTTCTTACATCGGGACATCAACTCGGAGAAGCCGTGCCAAGGTGCTGTCGAACACATCCCGCCCAACAAGTTTGACGACGACAGTTTGGGGGTTTACGTCCGCAACGTTGGCTATGCCGCTGAGGCGTTGCGTGCGGACCTAAACTGAAGAATTATTGCCAACGTCCAACTCTGCAGTGTTCGAGATCAATACCTAATAGGTGAACAGTGTGAGAAATCATTGGCGCTGTGATTATGTCGGGTTCAAAGGTGTTGACGATAAATTGGCGGTCGCGAAGGACATGCCATACCAACTTCTTGATTGCAGACCTACGCAAATTGCAGTTTCCGAAATTCCCCCGAGCTGAGACTATTACAGCGCAGCCTACAACTGTCATCGTCGAGGTCGAGGCCACTCTTAGTAGTTCCTAAGGCAGGGCGTCCGAAATCTGATGGATAGCGTTGGGTGGCAGGATGTAGTGCTTTTCAACGTATCTTCATCTAGGCGGATATGGAATCCCTCGCTTGTGCTCAAAGTTCTCAATCTCCTCAACCGCCTGAGGTCTTGAAGGACCTAATGCGCATGATGCGCCAACGTGGGTTTGCGGAGGGTGATTCAGCCGAAAGATTTACTCGCGTGTTTCTGACGCTGGGCCCCCCTGAAAGCGGAAGAGATGACAGCCGTTGGCAACGCCTGCTAGAGATCGGTCAGACGTGTTACCGAGTATGCTTCCATATCACCGGGCAACGCGCAAGCCGCGATCTTGGTTTGGTGACAGGCCCTCTGCAAACCTGATTGATGCAGGATAGCCGCAATTCCCTTCGCGCCTGTGTGGAAGGGTGTGCATGTGTGTGTGTGTGCCGCAAGTGTCGAAGTTCGCCTTTGAAACTACGAAGTCCCAAAGACTAGGATTTCCGAAGCTTCCGTGACTGTCCTGCTCATGCTTGAAAGACCGGAGATAGCCAGCTTTACCGACGAGTTCCTTTCTTGGACATCTTCAGGGTATGACAGCCTAAGGTCTGAGCTATCGGCAGACGAGTGCAGATAGACCGCACTTTATGGACCGCCTCAGCGTCTTCGCGCAATATCCTTTGCCACCCATTCAGTTGATGCGACGACTGTCTATGAGCGACGCCTCCTCCTCTGACGCGCCGTCTCTGCAGCGCCAAGACGGTGCCGTGATGTGCAGCTTGCAGATTCCAAGTGGCAAATGCCCAGGTGTGCCGATGAAGCCAGCGCTGATTTCTCCACTAGCAAGAACAATGCATCATCATGCAGCTCCTGCTCAGCAAGCTACCTCCTTTTGAAAAACAAAGGATTTGCCAGCAACGCCGGCGCCACTTAGAGACTGCTTCGCAAGAGATAGTTGTGAACAACATCAAGAGTGCGACCGCCCAGTTCCTGGCCTGCAAGGCGGAGCTTGGGGGCTGATTCAAGGTTTACTTGAGGTATCCTCCCCTGTTGTGGACTTTGGCGACTGGACGATATCAGTGGCTGCTGCTACCAGGTTTATGAACGGAAAAGCAGCGAGCCTGATCGGAATCTCCTGCCGCAGCAAAGTCGAACCAATGTGCATTGTCTGCGCAGATTTCGGCGAATTCGGAAATGTTGTCTATGCGCAATGGCCTGTGGGAATCTTGGGCAATGACCAATGGTAGTTGCGCGTGTCTGGAACGGACAGACCTACAGTCAATGAAGAGAGAGCAGGTGACGCAGCGGAGTTTTTCCGAGGAACCTTATTCTTGACAACCGTTCCTTGATCCCCCCGCGTGATGAACCCTCTGAGCCTTCAACAGAAGGCGTCGCAAGTCGCAGAAGAAAGGCCGCGGCTATGCTTGAGGGCGTCACAGCACAGGCCGCGGGGGGGATTCGAATGTCTGTTACTTTTGTTGGATTGCCCGCGAGGACATCAGCGGCAAGTCAATGTGGCCATGATCCACACCTATGAGTCGGGGTCTTCCCCGTCCGCCCCTCCGCCCCTCCGCCTGACCAACTGACGCACCTCAAGATGGAGAGTAGGTGTTCCCTGGACTGAGAACACAGAGAAGCGCGGGCGTAATGGTAGAATCCAAGCGTCCGGGATTGCTGACGCTCTTCCAATGCTCGGTTCGGCGGATATCAATCAATACTGATGTGATGCCTAAGAAGTTCCTCTTTGGCGACATTGGCCACACCAAGCGAAATAGATCAGAGTTCCGCGCAGCTTCAGCGTATGATTTACAACGAAGCAATCCACTTGGACAATGTTCTGGCCATGGTGTCAACAAGTACCTCTGGGGACAGCAACCTCCAGCAATGGGAAGTTGCAAGCGAGCCCACGAGATCAGTTTCCGTAATCGTTGTGAAGAGAAGGACGCAGTGGGTCACAACTTTGGAGCGGCGCTGGATCTTTCCTTGCCGAGGAAGAGCGTGAACTCCTTCTTGCTGTCAGACTTCCGGTTTCTGCCGATAGGTTTGGAACCTACAGTTCAGCTGAGTGCAAGTTCATGCGCAATGAGATTGGCAATTTTCGCTCTACCTTCCACAAGCATTGAGTGCGCAGGCTGGGGGTCCGTGGATTCAATGTTAGGAGGCAACTCCCTGGGCAAGGGTGTAGAGGCGCGATAGATGAACCCAGGAACTGTGATTCTCCCGAACACTTGGTTGAGATTCACGCAGACTCAGCAATTGTTTGGCTGAACAGGGCTTGGCGAGTGACCCTGCTTATGACCCAGGGAAGGCGTGTGGGCAGAAACTGGATGGGTATTTCTGCGGCAAGGCCCAACATTTCAGAGGACGAACGGTAGACTTTGTTAAGACTCGGTAAGACAAATTACCTAGATTGCGCCGTCTGCGACCGACGCAAAACGAGCATTGTCCATCACGCGCGAGGGTTCGCTAAGGCCAATTGCTATAACAGCGATATCTGGCCATGCTGCCGAATTTATGGATTTCGACCAGACTTCGGGGTTTTAGGAAGTTTACGGCCGCTTTTGCTCATTGGGGGCACTGTAATGAGTCCAAGTTCTCTGATGATTTCGACGCAGAGAACTAACTTCACTGAAGTGGCCATATACATATTGTTGTGGACATTTTCGATATGAAGGCAAGAGTTGCAACAGACCTCATTCTTTTACGAGAATCCCTTCCTTTCGACAAGATTGGTGTGACCTTTGCCTTTGCTGGTCCACGTTTGCCATACTATCCATACTTTTATGTCCCGACGCGAGAAACCTGAGAGAAGACCCCTTGGCGCTTGCGCCGAGACATGTCGAAGGACATCAACATACCGCGTACCGCGTACTTGCCGGTACGAGGTCCCTTATCTGCAGCGGCTGCGGCGGCTCAAATGTGCCCCATCAAACGATGGCCAAGCCGCAGATCTACTTTCTCTGGCGTGCAAACCCTTCCTTCAGCAGTCCCATTTCTAAGACATTTTCACCAGTCTGAGGAGTGGGAGGAGGAGGAGGCTAACAAGGCAAGGCGAGGAGGGTGTTGACAACCTCACTGGCAAAGCTCAAACAATGGCAGGGACCCCGATGTCCGATTCTCGCGCTGAGATTCATGTTGCAAACCCTGAGGACGAGGAAGCAATAGAATCCTCCCACGAACCGCAAATCGTCGCCTTGCAAGATGCCTAATGTGTGACGAAATTGGTCAAGGCTTTGATGAGACCTTCTTGTACCTCATCCATCTTCCAAGGGAGGGATGTTATTGAGAATCATATACATTGGTGTGAGCTATGGAGGAATGAAAGCGGAATGCCTACATGACTCCTTTCGATGCCTTTCAATCGCCAGCTCTATTTCATCCCAGGCTCAGACTTGGATCGATCTTATGAAGTTATCTGACTACATGGCTTCATTTGGAAATGTATCTCTGGGCCTACCCAGTCAGGAAGCCTGAGTGATTTCATTTCACCGTTCATCAATGTCAGCTCTGAGGGATTTCGTGTACTTCGCCCAGCTGCTGGGAAGCATCACCGAAGAGACTTTTCGTCTACGCTCCGCAGCTTACTTTGGAATGCATTGGGCATTGATCTATACAAATATGTCTCTTTTTCTCAGATGCCTCCCAATCCCATCGAAAATGTCACCTTCTATGTCTGCGTTAAAAGCAACCGCGAAGGTATGCTCACAAGGGATCGAATGGATATCGAGGTTCTATCTTTCGCGCGCATGATGGGATCTGTTCTGGGCAAACCATATCGTTGAATTTTGGAAGAACGTCGTTGAGAAGATTGCCGGGCAGATCGTGGACAAAGACGTTGTACAAAGGCCAAGAAAGCTTGGACCTCTATCTTCAGGTATACAATGAACAGGTAACAGGATGATGGATGTTGAGTCTGCATGCAAGGCTTACAATTTGATGATCATCCCATGAACGACTGATACAACGTTTTCACATGATCTTTCCCATGCTCATCATGGAGGGTACCGCAATTCGAAAAATTGTGCATCTTGATGAGCCAATGTGCTGGTATCACACACATTACCGAGACATTTTGTCTGTGTTTTTTTGCAAAAGTGTTGTGATTCACAGGGCTCCGGTTCGACGTTTCGCAACAGAACATTTCGTTGTTTTGCAGCTCTACGTGGGGGCGTTAGAGTGTACAAGCCCAGCCCTTTGTGATCTGCCATATACATGTTTCGCAGTGCACATCGGTTGTTAACTGTGCGATCTTTGGTTCCAGGTAACCCTCATAAGGTTAGCCAACTTATACAAGGTGCTTTCTGCCATTGATCACTACAGACTTGCAGAACAGCCTTGAGAGCGCAGAGTGCAACACATCGTCATTGCATCCTGAGCTGGTGGGTTGATTGGTTGCACAGTTGCAAGTTTACATGTCTCGGGTTTGAATAGCCCCGAGAGAGGGCAAAAGAGGGGAGCCAGACCACGGTTGCGCAGTGCACCAATTGGCTGATGCTCTGGTCCATTGGTTTAGCAGCAGTGATCTGGCACGGTGGCCTTGGGGCAGGAATTCTGAGATAGCACAACATCCCGGCCCTTTTCTTAATAGGGAATGACGCGGACAGGAACACTGCAGTTTCCTCATCGTTGGCCTTTATATTTGGCTCGGGACCCAAATTTCCACCGGGACGGCTGCCGCTGACGATGTTTCCAAGGAATCATCCCCACGCTAGGTTCCCGAACCGTCTCTGGACCGGGGGGCTTCGGACACCACCTGGGACATCGGCATGGATCTTGCAGAAGTGGGACAAAGTTGTGAACATCCCGTCAGAGAAACAGGTAAGAGGATTTCTTGAAGGTACCCCGGTCAAGCCGTTTCCTTTGAACATCTTGGAAGCCCTGGTGAACCTCTCACGTGATCTTGCGGCCTTCTTGCCGCACTTGGAAGGAAGGCTTGTCACTTGAGTAGATGTCCCCACCTTGGATGATCCAGGCATTTGGCCAACCAAGCAGTAGCTGGGGAATGTGTCGCATAAGCTGGAACCGCCGCCTCCGACAATGTCAGAGAATTACTTCAGAGCTGAAAACTTGAAACAAACCATTGCAATATTTTTGGAGAAACGGGGTCATGGTTCTGGGACGCTGTGGAACCCATGGCCAGGAGCAAGGAAATCAACCTGCTGTGTAGCATCTGCATAAAGTGACTGCGCTGTGACTGTTGGTCGTCTTCCATGCCTCTCTTCTTCCACGTGCCTCTGGCTCTCCGTGTGACGTTTTTGGAAATGCTCACGTGCATGTCCTGTTGCCTCGCCGAAATTTGAAGACGGCTCTGTAGTCGCAAGCGGCTGCATGTCCAACATCTACAGTGGGCCCAGTAGCTCGGACCAATCGCTTGTGACCGCGGACGTTGCTCTCGTATGTCACAGTCGCAATTCTTCCTTACAATTCCGGAACGTAAACTTCTGACTGCTCTTGTGAGCAATTTCCAGATTCAACGTCGAAGGCAGGGGGCTCCCGTACTTGGAAGTCATACCGCAGGATATGACTGCGCACGCTTGAGTCGTGTATCATCTGCTGCATTGACATGTTGACAGACATTGAAAGAATGAAGGACATGAGCTCTTTCTGGCTTGCATGGTGCACATTAGTAAGATCAAGGATCAGTCGAATTTTTATCAGCTTTTTTTGAGTTGCATGTTTTATAGATCGCGGCCTGAAGGTTTCACGAACGAGAGAGTAACTCTTGATGAAGTGGACAAAGCTGTTGACCCATGGTGGAAGCGCTTCATTGAAAAGCAGCTTTTTTTTATTGAGTGCGCGACCAACTCTGCGCTTAGCTGCCTCCTAAGGCTTCGCATTCAAGTGGGCACTCAGCAGATCTCGCCGTTGCAGCGCGCTCAGTGCAACTGATGTGCCAACTTGCTCTTGCATGTTTCAAAAAAGCTTCCTTCCAAGAGCTTTCGTTGAAGGCCCAGCTTTGCTGATCAGTCCAAAGGGGTATGGGGGGGGGGAACCCCCAAAATGAGGACCAAGTCAGGAGCTTGTCAGGGTTAGACCCCGCCAGTGGACAGGTGTGAAGCCATGGTCCGCTGGGTCCGTTTTGGGTCGTCTTGAGGGCAAAACTCAGGGTGCTCAGGGGGTGCGAGGCGTGGGCGCAAGTTGGGCAAAAGCTAAGCGAAGTCCATGTTAGGAGTATGTGAGCCTCTTTGGCATGAGCCTGTTTTTGAGATGGTTCTATCTATCTTCTTGACAGCTGCCAGGGGCGGGCGACATAGTTAAATGTACTAGTCACTACTTCGCGACACGTACCACAGGCAGTTCCATGCATTCGTATCACAGAGCGTTCTGCAACGTTCCCCAATGGCATCGTTGCTGCTGCCTCCTTGGCAAAACACTGCACGCTGCTGATGCTGCTGAGGTCTTGGGCCATTCAGAGTGGTAGCCTGGAAGCTGCACGAGCCATGATCCAGGCCAGCGGCTGGAGAGTAGGCTTCCCCTGAATCCTCGCGCTTCTGAGCAAGCTTGCAAGCAGGACCTGCTGACGATAAGAGCTGATCGTGAGAGGTACTACTATGGGGTGCCCTGGCATCAATCTTTTTTGAAGGCAGGAAGCCAAACATCTCTGCCAAAGGTCGATGCTCTCTTCCAGGCCCATGGCGACATTGTGGAGCGCCTTTGTACAGATGCCTGGCGGCCGCATTTGGTGCAACATTGCAGTGCCAGTGTGGTCATTCAGCAGAGGCACTTCAGCTGCTGCCGACGCTTCTGGACGGCTTGGTATGGCGCTCGAAGCGTGCAATCAACGGTGCCAGGCCGCATTTGTCCAAGCCTTTGTCGTGACTGAGCCCCCTGGTCCACCGCCAGGCGCGTCAACTTCTACGTTAAGCATCTTGTTGTGAACAAGGCGGGCTTGCCTGGAATCTGTGAGACTGTGTCACTATGTTGCCCCTGTCTTTGCAGGAAGGCACCTTCTCAGGTGCACTGAAGGCTATTGCAGACGCAAAGGTGCCTCATCATCCTGTGGATGCTCTTGGCTAGCTATTGCATTTTGACAACCATGCAATGTTTTCTGCAAGGATGTGAAGATTATTTCGCATCAAGTCGTCGTGCAGATTTCTGACACCCTGTGGCAGTGCTCTCAGGGACCTTTACGCAGCTGATGACGTGCAGCCAAACCACCTCTGTTTGCCGAAGAAGTGTAACGGTTTGTTCTCTTTCTGTTGACGACGGCACGCATCATGTAGTGGATGACATCTGAGGTCAGGCGTGGTGCGCCGACAGTTCATCTTCTCCAAGATTGGCTTCCTGCGCACCTCTTAGGGTTTATCGTGCTCCAATGTTTCATATGCTAGCAGCCAGCAGTGGCCATTTGAGGTTCAGCCTCGTTGTCTTCATGCTCAGCCAAGCAATTCTACCTAAGACCGAGTCAGCTGACGAGCCGTAGCCTTTCAAACTTCAAGTCAGCATTGCAGCATGGTCATTGCAGTGCGGGCTGTGTCATGTGTTCAGCATGCCAAGGCTGAACATGCGAATAGCTGTTTTTGCTGGCCGCCTGATAAACTATGCATTCAGCGGGGGGCCGACTGTCGCCCCTTGAGTTCTTAGACTCGAACGTTGAGCTGTGAAGTGCTGGAATCCAGGCATGACCCGGCTTCTTGTCTTCCATCTCCGCCGAATTTTCAAAGCATTCCGAGCTGGAACGATAATGAAAGTGGGACGGGTGTGGGTGGCCCAGTCATTCTTATTTCCCTGGTTTGTAGGGCGAAGGCGAGTTGGTTTGCAAGCCTTGGATAGAACGCATGATGAGGCGCATTCGCATACCTAGGCCTGTCCCAGAATATTTGAAGGATGAAGATGCGAAGTTGTGCGTCCGGCTTGTTGCGGAGGATCTTTCTTAGAAAAAAATGTCCTGCTTTGCAAGGGGCTTCATCCTGCTACTCATGCTTGTAGCTATGTGTGCAAGTGAGCCAGGCCCTTACTGATACGAATCGATGGTTTCGCACTGTGCTGTTCTTTTGCAGAGCTGAGGCCGATGTTCTACTGCGCACAAGAGATCATGACCACAGGAGGGCATGGAGTGTTTTTTTCAATTGACCAAGGATTGGCATGTTCAAGACAGAGGCATCCGAGGTCTGCCATCTAAATCAACCTTGCTGCGTCGATGGCCTCGACAACAGGAAGGTGTCCATCATCTATACACCTTTTCCAGACCAATCCCAAAGCGTTCGTGATGCCTTGTCTTTCAGGCATAGTGATTCAGGCGCACAGTTTCGTGCAACTGAACTGTGGGGAGCTGTCCACTCTGCCCGCAAACAAGATCCACAGTGCCGGTCACAACGACACCAGCAGCAAAGGAATCAAAGGATCACCGTCACTCTTTGCTCTTCCCGTTTTCCCATAGTGCTCCATGCATGTACCTACAATGCTGGCCCGCAGGACCAAGTGAGACCTGTGCTGGGCCCTTAACCTTGCAGCACCAGTTCAACCTAGGAAATTCCAAGCTGAACGATTCCCACGCGGCTGAGGGATCAGCGAAGCCAGTCATGCCTTTCTACATCATCTTCTCGATGGGCCATCGCCCCAATCAACATGGCTCTGACTTCTTCAGATGTGGGCTACACCCAAGCGGTGACGCGTGACAGATGGTCCCTGAAGGTGCTATGGTTCTACACTGGCTGCTCGTCATCAATCTGTCGGTCTTTGCAACCAAGCTTGCAGCATTCGTGTTGGTCTGCAGCCTCAGCAACGATTTCATGCCTCCATAAGAACTTGGCGGTCTTGTCCAGCTTGTCAGGTTTGTCGCGAAGTGCTGTCGGAGGTGGGGAAATTCCTAGAGCCTCGGCTGCATGGCCTTCCAAAGTCGGGGCTAAGTCGCCCCAACACCATGGTCAAACCAGAGCCTCAAACTCCACCACATGCGACCATAATTCACTCGAAGCAGGTTCGTCCCGAGACCTCAGCCCTGACTTGGCCCAGGTCGCGATCCTATTCATTCTCATCACTTTCAGCAGTGCGATTGCCACCCTGAGGACGCTTTCTCTGGAAATTTCACAACGCTTGTAAAAAGTAGTGTGTAGTTGTGCAGACGGTAGGAGGGATCAAGAGGGTGCTTTTCTGCAGGCATGATGTTGCGGAGTTCAGTACGCTTCCTAAAGCTGTCCCGCGCTCAGCACGTGTGTCTCCTGAAGCAAAAGTCCAGTGTACGTTTCACAAAGTTGGTCTCTTTCTCAGGCGAACTGCTTGTTTGCCACGACAGTTGGCATATATGAGGGTGACTACAGAGAACTAATGCACCAACCTGCACTTCTGGCGCTCGATCCTCAAGAAGCGGAGCATAGCGCAGCAGTTCGTAAATGTGACAAACGCCGCGTGTGTCTGCGTGAGAAGAATTCAGGCCAGTTCTGCTGTTCATCACCGTGTCAGCGATTTTGTTGATCAATCTCCTCATCGATTTTGCCTTGGATGTGGGAAGAGACTATTCCCTGATCTTTCTCGAAATTTAAGTTTGATTGTTGATGCTACGCCCCAAGGCTCAACTGAATTGCTCTTACGACTACGTTTATGCTCAGACCCCGGTCAGAACTCTGTCAATCTGAACATGGCATGCAGCACTGGCTAAGGGTGATATGCTGGGATTTGCCCGCTTGGCCCGTGCGTCGCTCATTGCGCGACGCCAAAGCGAGCGGGGGAAGGGGGGGGGGGTGGCCTGAGCTTGCAAGCGGCTGCCGCTGTTCAAGCCATGTTCAGGTCGATTCGATGGCCGCATGTCCTCCTGCGAGATTTGCAAGATTTGTGCGCAGCCCAGTTGACATCCGCATTGAAGTCCATAGTTGCATGTGACCATTGCATGGCAGGTCGCTGGTCTGCGCTTTGATCAACTTCTGGAATTTGACGAGGGTGATGTAGCGCACTCGGTAAATGAAATGTGGCCAGAGCAAGTTACACGAAGTGTGGCATCTTGCAGGTGGGCTTGGGAGGAGGTATCCAGATTCGCTTGATGCTAAGACCACATCTTAGAAGTCTTCTCCCATGGAGCTGCTAGTTAATCAAGGCGAGCCTGCAAATTTGAATCCCACGTCTGATGATATCATCCTCCGTTTTGGAGGCACAAGCTGGGACCTCGGAGAAGGGGAGATTGACTTCTGCCGGCATGATCCGGCATGCAGAATGTCAACTGGTAGGAGGTGATCGGTAAAATTTCAAAATGCTTTAAGGCAAGCTCATCTTTAATCTTGTTTCAGCATTGCGCAGCGAAAAGGAGTACAACTCCTTAAGGTGCGGGTCAACCCAAAGTGTCCGGTCCCTGTCATGTCACAGCAGTCAAGTTCCCTCTAGTTTACAGTTGTAATGCTTTCGAATTTGTTTGACCAGAAAGACATACATAGAAAGATGTACATACAGGGTAAGAACGTTATCAAGAGGCTGAAAGCTTTACACTTCTCAATGCTTCGTCGCCCAGACTGCCATACCGAAACAGCAGAATATTTCAACCCTGCCAACACCGACTTTCCGCATTTTTTAAGAATCGTACCATGGCTCGGTCGGTCAATCACAATAAGGGCCCAGAGTAGTTCGGTTTTGTTCTTTAAGGTAGCTTGCAGATGTTGAGTGTTCCAGAAAGAGTCAGCATGGTCTGGTTGTCTTGCGCGTGTTTTCTAATTTTGTAACTGCTGCAAGCGTCCTCGAACTAATAAAGCGCTCATCAAAAAATGATTGCTGTCGGGGCTTGGTGATACGAGAACACGCGCAGCTGAACGACGCCGAGTGAAGCCGAGCGAGCAAGCTGTTAAAGCTTGGCGTCTGTTGGCGTCGCTCGGCGCCTTGCTCGGTGCTCCGAGCACGCAATTTGGTGACGCAAGCTGTTAGCTTAGCTTGCGAGCTTGAAGCATGTGTTTGATAGAGTGTTTGCTGCCTGTGCTGATTGTAATTGTAAGCGCCAGCGCGTGTCCGCCTGGGCTGCCCGGGCTAAAGTCGCAAAGCAGGTAAGTCTTACAAAGTAGAGGGTCTAGTGGGATAAAGCAGCTAGCCCCAGAGAAGCCTGGGGGCCCAGAAAACGAGCGTCGTTAGGGGATAGGACTTTTTGAGGGACTCGAGGGGCCGGCGGGGTGTGAGCGAATTAATGTGAGGGTGGGGGAAGGTAGGGAGAGGGGGAGAAGGCTGGATCCTGCTGAGCTGGTTCCAGACGCTCGTTGGTCAGAGGCCAAAGCGAGGTTATAAATCTGAGACTCATCCTGAACCCGTGCAAAAGAGCTCCCGACTCCCAGTAAAGGAAGTTGATCTATTGCTGCTTCGAAGGCTAGCTCGTTTCTTGCCGCTTGAAAGCTGGTCTTGACTTGGGGCGTGGAAGCCAGTAATCTCATGGCAAGCATTGCCACGTTGACGTAGTCATAGGAGAGTTTCACGGCGCTGATATGGGTGTAGTTTGTGGATTGGGTGTTTTCAGGCACAATAGAGCCAATAGAAGCTGTCATGGATGAGGCCTGCTGAAGGTCCTGAGGATCAACAGCTAAACTGGATTCAGGAGCTCAAACATGAAAGAAAAGCAGGACGACCTGAGATGCATTCAATTTAACGTGAATCGTGCAGAACATTGCGACCCAAAGTGACATCTAGGTTTTTCGACGGAAGCAGTAAGAAAGCAGCCCCATCAGCCCCCAAATCAAAATTGCCAACTCACTTGTCCTAAACTCTGTCAAGCGTCCCCGACACTCAAGTCGAATCCCGCACTCATTAGACATACTTATTCAGATAGGGCTGTAGGGCTTATTTCTCAAATCGGGAGTTGGGGGCCAGCCTAGTTGATGTCTTCAGTAGCTTACAAAGTTTCAAAATGTTATACAAAAGCATGGCGAGATCCTCAACCACAAGCCGTGTGGCCTTGGCAGAAGTGGACCCCGTTGCTTTTTCTGCAGTCGCTTTAGTAGAAGGTAATCGTTCATGCAAGTTTCTGGACGCTTTGTGGAGATGGATGATGGGCCTTCTCTAGGAAGGGCCTGAAAGCGGGCAATGGCTGCAGGCCTGTGCTCTAGGAGAGGAGGGGGTGAGGAGGGGGTCTAAAAAAGAACGGAGTCATTTATGTTTTGAGTGCCCCTTCCTCGGCCCCCCTTGCTCTGTACTCTTCCGCGCACCATGTCTGGGACAGCTGGCTATTTTATGCTCCAGAAAACATCTTGCTACATGTTGGGATTAGCATGCATTTGCGTATGCGGTGCTTGGCTGTGAAGAGAATATTCATAAAAAGGTTCTCCACACCGGGACAGCATTCCAAGGAGCTGTAATGTTGGAATCCCAGTTCATGATGTGAATCTGGAAGCTTGACCCTACAGAAGAAATCAATGTTTCGTTTCGCAGGATGATCTTATTTGATGGGGCTGCTACGCAAATCAGTAGGGTTGATGATGTCACGTCAATGAGAAGTGCTTTCTCATGCGCGTTAATGAAGAACGAAGACAAGACGTGACAACGGCCACGGTCAGGCATTGTTTTTGTTGGGTCTGAAATGGTCTGAAGACCCAATCCCTCAAGCTTTTCAATACGGCCTGGTCCTGGATGGTACCTTCTTTGCTGCTAGCATTCTCCCTTACTAGACAATTTCTCTTCTGACAATCCCTACTCCAATCGTTATTGGTCTGTATTTGGCTTCAACTGTGTCAGAGGGGCTTACGTTATCCCTTGTTGGGGTTTTGGCTGTATTATGCAAATAAGAAGATTCATTTACATCACTGGGGTCTTGAAGTTTACTTGTTTTTGCAGCAATGTTAACTTTGCGACTCCGATGGTTTCGGAGCCCAGCCCACCGTCTTGAGGAACGGAGTGATCTCGTCGTTGCATCTGTTTCACTGCGCAATACAGCAACGCGGCATGCCTCAATTGCAGTCTTTCAACTGCGTTGCCCAAGGCTCTCCTGACATGCAGTGGCCGGAGGAGGAGTTGGAAACTGACCGATACGCAAGAATTGTCCGGCCACCTGGACAGATGCATTTGATAACACAAGCCATGATCGTTCCATTCATAGAGTTTCACTGTGTTGTTGTGCATGTGCTGTTCGAATGGCTCTCAGAAATACTTGCTGGCGCAGCTGAACAAAAAGCCAGAGAAGCAGAGGACTGCGTTGTGATTTTGTCGCAAGAGCCGTTGCGAAGCTTGTGTGCAATTGTTGCAAGCCATCACTGCTGTGAACTTGTCAGGATTGGAGCAGGCCTGATATGCTTGAGTTTTCATATGTTGTAGCTCCAGGCAAAGAAGCTGCTGGGCTCTGTGCAATGAGAGTATGAAAGCATGCTAACATGCCGTCTGTTACAAGTTGAATGTTCAGGAAGTGGATTCACGGACAGCAGGCGGGCGGCCGTCCTGTGGACGTCATAGTGGGTTCAGCAGGCAATGCACTCATGAGAAGTTTACAGGCAGGCCAGGCACCGTTGTTACAATCCATGGGTCCATGATTGCAATTGCTTGCGATGGTTCGCCTCGGCTTCCTGGTTTGCTCCAAGCGAGACCGTGACGTGCCGTCAAACACGTTGGCTTGTTCTCGGACGAGGGTGGCAGAGAGGGTCGGGTGACAAAAGCAAAAGATGTTTGGGGTTGGAGCAGGGAAGGAGGAGGCCGGAGCCAAGTCTGTCTGTCCTAGACGCTGGGCAAGCTGAGGCAAATTGCCAGTCTACTGATGCAGCGCTTGGGTTTGCTGTTTAGCGATGTGCTTCGCTCAGGCAAGATGCAGCAGAGGAGTCCAGTGCGAGCTCTGCGTAGGACTAGGACTTGGATACGATTGAATTTTCAGTGCATTATAGCCCCTCAGCTGGCAAGGTATGTGAGAAGTTTCATGGTTGTTGCATAGAAACTTGTGGAAGGGCATCCAAAAGCTTCTGCAAAATGGCAGTGCCTTCGTGCTCAGTTTCACCCTTTTTCAAAAGCGGTCAGCCTGTGTGCGCAGCCTTCAAGAGGTACCATGTGGGCGAAGACGGCGCAGGCAGAAAAAGCTAATACCAAAATGAGCGCGACCAGCCAGGACAGCTTTTGCCGAATGGGTGCTGTCATGCAACTCACGCGTACTTGTAGGTCAAGCGCTAGCCCCGACATCCACTACTGATGGAAGGCAAGCAAGTGACACTGACTTGACTGGACCCACTGTCTGTTGCTAGGCGTCTTTCAATTGAGAGGGAGCGGGAGAGCGGACCCTAGCAAAAAAAAGAAGACGGGAGGAAAGTTACAGCGTGTCCTTGCAAAGATTTTCCGAGCATTTCTGAATGGTGTAGATACCCTGCGCTGCGGGCGTAGCCCGAGTCCTTGGGACTGCGTATAGCGCATAGAAGAGGAAGAGAGCGGACGCCTCACTAGTCAGGGCTTGGGGCCTAGCCCCAGCGTGCCCACGACAGCGCGCATGGCCAACAATAGAAGAAGAAGAAAGAGCGGAAGAGCAGCGTGTGGGAGTGATTGATCCAGGGGTTACCTCCGGGTAGCCTCATTGCCCGCATGAAAGAAAGGAAGCGGGAGAGGTCTTTCAGCCATGCAGCACCCTGCTTTGGCAAGGGGAGACCCCAGCCAGCAAACTCGCCACTCATCGCCAAATGGGAGGTTTTTTGTCTAGCATCTAGGCGACAACCGCGAAATCGCCAGACTTGGACACCATTCGTTTGTCTTGTCCACGCGCCGTCTGGCGTATGACTGACTGACTGACTGGCTGGCTGACTGACTGTGCGTAACAAAAGAACTTCGGGATGTTCGTGAGTTGTCAACGCGGCTGACGTTTTTTGTGTTTGCCGCATTGATCACTGCGTTGTCGCGTTACACGGTGTTGCAGAGGATTTTGATGCCTCTTCGTACGTGGGGCATTATTGTGCGCCTGGCAGCACAAGGCAGGACGTGAAATTGGGAAGGTTAAGTGCTTCTGGTCGGGACCTGTAAGACAATGTCTTTGACAGATGGGGGGCTTCCTTCTTGGGCCATCATCACATTTGGGAGCATGACATTCTTCTGGCATCCGTTCGTTGTAAGGGTAACAGGAGGGAAGATTTGCACATTGCGGAGGACGGAAACGCCCGCAATCCATATTTATTGCCCCTATCTTTTTTCTCATTCGCGCCCACGCCTACCATTCATTTCCTTTTATGTTTGTGCTCCGCGTGCGGCGGCTTCCTCCACTTGATGTGAGATGTTTGCCATGCCTATGGATGGCTGTGGCATACTGCAAGATATGAACAAATGTGTCCATGCAGTGTCGGTCGGCACTTGCGTGAATCTGCCATGACCCGCCCTGGTTGCCTTAGTTCCAGTGAGGTTCTCCACGGATCTATGGCTACTGCTCAACGTTCTATGTTGCCTGGGCTTGCCACTTCTTTGACCTCTTGCAGCACATTCAGTGATTTCCTGCAGAAGGGTGATGTTCATCTTCACCAACACATCCGATGGCTCTTCAAGCAGATCGTGCCCATGACGTTGAGTCGCCACGCGTTCCGAGTCATGATCTTGGGTGGCTCGTATTTCGGGCGTGCAAAAGTCAAACGACATCAGACGATAAAATCCCGGAGCTAGGGAGAAGATCGTTTTCCAGCCTTGCCATAGTCCGAGTTGAACGGCGCTTCAAAGCAGCGCGAACACTTTCTCCAGTGTTGCCTTCGTGGCCCCCCATGTGTTGGCAAACTATGAAGATCTATCCGTGTTGTTCCATTCCTTTTGCGTTGGTGCTCCTCCTTCTGTCTCTATTTTGCGCTTTATCTTCAAGCCCCGCATCTCGAAGGCAGGCTCCGCCGCCGCCGGTTTGGCTGCCTTTTTTCTCACGGGTCTCCCATGCAACAGTTGGAATTAGAGGGTTCGGGGGCTTGATTTCTTTGGTTTGTTTTGGAGGGGCATTGGCCAGCGTGACAACCTGTAAGGCCATGGAATTTGTCAGGATTTCAGCTGCCATAGCCGTACGGGGATGTTATTCTTGGGCAACGCTGTTAGTCAAATCAAAATCTGCTGTTTTTTGGACGCAAACTCGAATTCGGATGCTCTCGCCAAGGTAACGTCGCATGTCAAACCTGACAGTCTGGGAAATGGATTTGGTGCCCGGCATGTGCGTCAGTGAAGCAAGTATGCGCCAAAGAATAACAGCCAACTTGCAACCTGCAATTGAACCTTGTGATGGCAAAGGAGACCTACGTGCCACAAAGGCGTGGACACTTCGCCTTGACCACCGGTCGCAAGAAAGACGTGTGGAGACTCTAGACTAGCGTCGCATGCGTCGCCCTTTATTGGAACAAGTAGCTCGATGGGTTTCGCATGTCGGCAGCACCATTTGCGGCATGGAGCCGTAGACCGACCGAGGGTGAAAGTGGCTAGTTTTTGAATCTGAGAATCACGTGCGAAATAGTGATGCCAGCATTACAATGAGTGGGAAGCGCGACATGTCAACGTTTATTTATGTTCGGACACTGTTGTCCATGAAAGAATGGAGAGCAACAAGAAGCCCAACAGAAGTGGAGCTAGGATTCTTCGCACGTTTCGCCTCTGCAAACTCAGGGGTGACGCTGCATTTTCTTCAACATTCTTGAGTCATTTTGCCGCAAGACTCTGACGCCCAGCACAATACTGAACACGACGCGGGGATGGAGATTGGATTGCCAGGCAGATATTCTCGTTGGCAGCTACTGCTGAGGCTCCAACATTTGCTGTGTGAACACATTGTAAAGACCTGCAACTGGCACTCCTTTGCGAGTCTAGTACTGCGATTCTGGGCATTCCTTGACGTCAAAGAAATGCAAGCCGCGCAAAGTTCAACAGGCTGACTCTGCAACGTCGGCCGCGGCAGATGGCACGAATCTCATCACGCTTCAGGTTGTGTGGGGAGGAAAGTAAAAGAATCGTACATGATCGAATCTTGCAAGCCTTGCGCTGGAGACGGCGCCAAATTGGTTTTGCAGGTACCTGGTTCCTGTGCCCAAGGGCTAGCTGATAGTTGGTTGAGCTCCGTTGGTGCACGGTGGAACATCCCCCAAGTGTCAATGCAGCCAGCCACATTGGCCTCCATGCTGACAGTCCGAGGCGAAGGCAATGCAGAGATGGAAGAGGTTGCTTGCAATTAGCGTGAGTTGTCAGAATCCAAACTGCTTGAGAGTAACTTGATTGCATGGGGGTTCGCCATGTTTACAACCGTGCCTGCTTCAGTCAGATTGTTGCGCTATGGTCAGGAGATTCAGCTTCGCGTGCCCGTCGACTTGGAGGTGTCCCGAGCTCATCTGAGCTGTGGCCTAAACCCTTT
>CAJNIZ010046504.1:19005-40272 GCA_905231905.1 Symbiodinium pilosum
TTTCATGTTTATATAAAATCCCACACGGGGGGTTTTGGCCGCTGCATCTCTCCCCCGGATCATTTAATGCGTGTGGCTCTCATGTCTAAGGCCAGGCGACGTCAACTTGCGCACGCTGCAGCACATTCTGTGCACTTGGCTTGAAGAGGTCGGCAATAGCTAGGTGCTGTGGTTAGATTAGGATTTTTCAAGTATCAGGCAGGGTTGCAAGCCTTGCGACATCCAGCTGTGGGAAGCCAAGCCTGGGAATTTTTAAAATGCCGCACGCTACCTTTTCTTTGCACTCAGGCTCTTTTCCTGGGGCTAAACGGACACTTGTGTACAGATGCAGCAGCCACAGCCCCGGCTGGCGATGTCTGACTGCTTGGGATGCTCCCGACATGAACGGAAAGCGGGGAGGCGCAGCCCTTGCGCAATCTGGTGCCTGGATCCGTTGTCTCTCTGGTCGAGGTGCGCAAGCATATCGGACGCAAGCCAAAATCTTCAGGGGCTAACTAAGTCATTGTCTTTAGTCGAAAGGTTGAGGTTGAGGGAGGACGTGCGGAATTGGCTGGACTGTTTCGGCTGAGTTGAGCAAACCTTCCGAATCTCCACAGCAGATTACCGTTTTGATGCCGCTCTTTTGCTGCAGGATCTTGGGGAGGCACAAGAGGCAGGAAGCTCACTTGACTCTGGCTTGCGGGTTTTCTTCCTGACTGAGATTTGGATAGAATCATGGCAACATGACATACAAGTCTGTGTAGTTGTCAAAATATTGCAGGCCTAAAGACCCCGACGCACAGAGACTTTTGCTACAGATGAGTACGACAAAAGATGACAAGTTTCATTTGCCAGAGTATCTGAACTATCATGACAGCAGTGCAGATGACAAACCAGGATTTTCGCGACTCAGATGGGCTTTAGAATCAAGCTGTACTGGTGGCAGGTACTGATGGTACAGTCCAGGCTTCGAGCACAAAGCTCGATACCAATATGCAAAAGCATGCAAAGTAGCTCATGAGGACAACAAAGCTCATTGACATTCCACTGTCCGGGTCATGCGGGAAAGAAGAAGCAAGGTACTTGAACGAAGAGCCCCGTGAGAAAACGTTAGGCAGATCACAGGAGTATGATGACCCAGGTCGCCAGACTCGGCTTGTGTCTCAATGCCGTTCAGCTCATGCAGGCGAATCAGCATCAGAATCCGGCAGGGGGTAAAGTGGAGCGATGTCATGTAAAATCTGAATGCAAGGTGCAGTTTCCTCCAATGGTCCCAGGAGGACAGGGCTTCATTGCTCTTTCTTATGCAGGTTGAGGCTGAAGTCTCTGCCGCGCTCCAGGCCCTCCAAGGAAGATCCCGGATGAGGCCTTGCGTTTGACTTCTGATGCCTTCCAATAGCAAGAGGTGCACAGGTGTGAGGGCGTCGATTCCCGTGAGACATGCTTGATGCTTGCCCTATGAGTGGTGACAAGCTTTACCAGCAGGCAGCAGACTCTTTCTTGGCTCTGACATAACTCAGCTGGATGGCAACTTAAGCATAGTGCGGTGCCCCAACCTTCTTGTCACACTCACCTTTTTTGTACTCTTGAAGCTGCGATTCCTTGATTCCCCGGGTGAGCCTGCGAGGGGGGGGGTCCCTGCAGCTACTGTGGTTGCTTTGGTTCTCCAGGGGGGCAAAGGGCCAAAAACGCAATGCAATGACTTACCAGCTGAGAGCTTCGTGTCGTGCAAACTCGTAGGTCTTGCGAGAGAAGCGGCAACGCCTCTACAAGACACAGCCGTGTGCCAATTATGCTGCTGAAGCTTATCTGCATGTGGGCTTGAAGCATGCTGTGCTGACCGTCGTCCATCAAGTGGTAGGAGAATGTAGGAATGACGCTGCAGGGCCATTGCTCGTTCGGCCACAAGTGCCACTTCGCCCACGGGGAGCACGAGCTTCGCCTTCCTGGCAAAGAAGGCCAAAGGCTTGAGACTTTACTGCCTGACCGCAAGACTGCCAGATACTGCAAGGCAGCGCATCGACGCTGATCTCCAAGTGGAATGCAGACAAAGACGATGCATCCTGGAAAGACAGGTCACAGCTGGACCAAGATTTGCAAGTTTTCCTGGCAATCTGTCAAAGCTGGCTGTGCAGGAGCCAGTGGTCCGAGAACTGGAAATGGGAGGAGAAATGGCAGAGGCGACACTGCATCTTATTGTAGCAGAATCTTACATCACTGCCAGAAGCTGACTGAGGCACGATGAAGACTGGCGGCGGGCATCCCAACCGCACTTGAAAGGTCTCAATGTTGGTTAGGCCTCCTTTTGTTCCATGGTTCCATGTCATGCATGCATCGAAGATCTGTGGAGCGGCTTGGTTCAGGACTGGCAGGACTGGAAACCAAACAATTGGTTCCGGTCTGCTCGGTGCTGAGCCCACTGAGCATCTGAACATCTCCAGCTGCATTAGACTGTATCTCCTGGGAGGCTGCTGAATGGGACTGGTCCAAGGCATGGCTCGTCCAGCGGAATTACAACCCAAGCGACATTGCCTAAGAAGAGCTCAGGCGAATGACTGGTGGGAAGGCAGGATGCTTTGATTCAGCAGTGGACTAATCATGCGTTTCACGCGCTGAGGTACCAGCTGGTGGAAATCAGACTGGCAAGACAAGCGCTCGGAGTGCAATGATGCTGCTGCCAGTGGCGCAAGTGATAACAATGTTGGTGGCGAACCAAATGCAGTGGAGGCAACACCTACGGAATCTCGGCTTCATGAAGTGCCAAGCAGCTGCAGCATGTAGCAGCATAGTTGTGGGGACTGCAGGCAGACAGGTCTAAAAGCCGAGCGGGGTCCAACTCCAAGGCCAGGCGGCATTCACTCAAATACTGATACGATGCATAGGATGCATTGTGGTGAAGCTACCTAGTTCTATTTCTCTGCAGGACGGCATTGCTGTTGCCGCGTTCGGCCCCCAGCGTGTGTGCACCTGGAGGGTCTTTGCTTTTTGGAGTTGAGGCGGCGAAGGCAGCTCAGCGGAAGTGAGGCGTGCCGACGACCTGTTTGGTGCAGGTCATTTCTTGCACAGTTTCGGCAGTGCCCATCCCGCATGGCCATTGTGGCATGTACCACGGAGAGTCGGTGCCGAAAATCTCCCAAAAGCGCAGCGACTTTCGCCCACGTGTCCTTTATTAAACACGATACTCAGTCAGCGGACCTTGGTTGGAGTTGGGAGCTGGCATTTGAGGCGTTTGTGGAGATGACAACATACATAATTACCCATACCAAACAAATGTACACAGAGGGCCAATTCAGGCCTTTTCATTTCCAGGGCCTGGCAAAGTGCGTGCAGAACCCGGCAAACATTGGACTGAAAGATAGGAACCCATGAACAAAGAGTTCAGCCTACGAAGTGAACGAAGCGATGGGGTAGAGTCCTGCAACACCTTGGGATTGCCGAGTCTTCCTGACGCAAGCAATGCATACTTGGGTCTTCTATGTAGCAATGCCTTGCAGGTATGCTTCCAGGTCGTCCATGTACTCTAGCCCACAGCATCCGGGGCTAGGCGTATAATAACCTACCCCTTCGAGGCTTCATGCGCACTCCAGAAATCTTGTATGGGTTCATCGGTTCGTCAGCAGTTTACATAGTTTTTCTCGGAATTCAGCGACACGCATCATTCGAAAAGCCGGTTTTCAGGGGAACCGCAAATTTTACACGGATTCACAAGACCTGAGCTTGATGTGCAGAGGAGTCGCGAGGCGATGCGGTGATGCTTCGTTGCGTGGATAGGAACGCAGAGGACCTGAGAGGTGCATCGAATTGATGTCCTTTTGAGCGACTGCAGCATGTAGGCGAAGTTTGCAGGCAAGCTGCGCAGAGATCAACGCACCAATCGAAACATGGAAAGGCCTGGCAGAGGCGAGGCAACTTCTGAAGTTTCTGCTGCCTTGCCCGGCATTTCTGCTTGTTGGTCTGTGCCTGGCGCAGGCCGTTCCCAAGGCTTGGTGTCTAGAGAGAGGCCAGGTCCTTGAAGTTTTCTGTCTGAGCACCCGGAGAGTACCGCTGTGCCAGGGATCAACGTCGCCGCGGCAGGCCCGGAGCGTGGAGAAGCTGCAAAGCGTTGCGAAGTGTTTTCCGAAAAACTCAACCTCAAAAGCTTTTCACCAGCCGGAGGTCTCGGTCTCGGTCTCGCCTTTGCCGCTCGGGCCAGGCCGAAAGGACGCGGAGGCCGCGGTCGCCGCGGTCGCCGCGGTCCCGGAGATCTCGAAGCCGCCGGAGCCGGAGATGTCGGAGCCGAGCTCGAAGACCTTGAGACGGCGCATCCAGAAGCAACAAAGAAGTGACACAAATCCTTTGAGTTCCTCAGATGTGTTCCATACCGGTTCCTGTTAACTGCTCTTTCGGACTTCATGTGATCTTGCAGCTTGAGAAGTAGTGTTGGTGTCAGCTTCACGGACAGTTAACAGGAGTCCAAATATCTTTTTGATATCTTTTGATGATATCAGCCAGCAAACATCTAGGACGATCCAAGAGACAGAGAACTGTTAATGCGAGCTCGACCAAGCCATGGGGTCAAGCAGTTCTGCTTCCCGACAAGAAGCGCATGTGCCACAGCACCTCGTCGCAAATAAGTTCACGAAGAACATGTGTAACAGTATGCAGCCGGGCTCCTTTGCATTTAAGGCCGAGTCAGCCTGCTCAGCCTGCTCAGCTGTCGCTGCCCATTCAGAACAGACGAACGCGTGCTGTCACACTCAGCGTAGAACCCCGGGAAGGTGCGGCTGAGGTAAGTGGCGTAGGCGGGGGTGTGTGCCTGCCTATAAAGAATCGTCGCACGCGTGGCGTCATCTTGGAGGCAGCCGAGTTCAATCCAGAAAACAGATTGGCTCCGCCTGGTTTAAATCTTGGAAGGGGTCAAGAAGTTTCTGGGACTGGGGACATGACGCGACGAGCCGTTCACAACCCACTTGGGCATGCTTTTGCTCCTGACTCCCCCACTGCACTGGTACCAAGATTACCTAGTTCTCCAGCGGCAACTTCATCCGCACGAACATCCTCTGTTCCAGCTTCGCCTTCGGTGATGTCTCGCAATTCGAGGGTGCACTTTGCTGCTTCGCCGGCTTCTGTCGTGGAGATCACTCCGTACAGTTGGACGTCAAGGTCCTCAGCATATTCTCCAACTTCGCCAACATTTGCCACAGAGGCTTCGCCGACATCACTGAATGCCCCGCAGGGTCAAGGCTCGGGCTGTTCTCTTTAGGCCAAAGCAGGCAATCTCAGGCACAGGCGATTTAGGATGGTCTGAGCTAGTTGCTTGGGGTGTTGTAAGCATCTGTCTCGGTCCCTGGGCTCGCTGACAATGCAGGGTTTATGCGAGCTTGCAGAAGACCACTTCCCCTGTTCGTCACTTTGTTCATGTCCGTGTACAAGGTGTGGGGCTCCGCGTTTTTGTGCTAATTGTAGGTCCTGTGACGCGCCCAGCAAGGGCTACATGTTCTCACCTTCATCCATATTTTGGAATGGGGGGCGGGCTGCGCCTCCCCCGTGTTCAATCTCACTTTTTTATCCTGTAATGGCAGGCAGGATGGTCACTAAATCCCATCAAGACAGCAAACAATCATGTTCTTATGCGACAGGGAACAGTGGCCAGAAATCCCGCCAGAACGACACCTGCATCGCGTGGCAAATGGCGCAGGTGTGGCCAACTGGCGCGGCAAGTGGGCAGGTGCAAAGCACAAGTGGCACAGGCGGCGCAACTGGCAGAGGCTTCAAACAGCTTAAGCTCGGCCACGCCTTCCCCCTGCACTGAATTCATATGTTCAAATGGAGGGAGGGGGCTGCCCCTCCCCAAGTACCTCTGTATCCCTCCGCTATTGTTTAGCATCAACTGCAAATCCCGAGATATCCCATCAACATTTAGCAAAACGGTTTCTCTTCTCATTGTTCAGAAGCGAACACAGTGCCTAGGAAATCTGATCAAGACTTAGCGAGAACGACATGTTCCCATCTTCGTCCATGGTTCGCAGAATGGGGGGAGGGCTGCGCCCCTCCAAGCCCGCGCTTCTTTGTTTAGCAATCGCAATGCTTGGGGTATCACATCAAAACATAGCAAGAGCTACATGCTCTCACTTTCATCCATGTTCTGGAAACAGGGGCGGGGTTGTGCCCCAACCTCCAAGCGAGAACAATGGTTGGGCAATCCTGTCGAAACACACTACACTCACTACATGTTCCTTTTTCGTGCATGTTTAGCAAGTGGAACCTCCACAATGTTTGGCAATAATTACTAAGAACTACATGTTCCCGTCTTCGTCCATGTTTCAAGCATGTTCTGCAAATGAAGGGTTGCACTCCTCCACCTGCTTCTTTGGAGCAGGCGAAGTGCCTGGAAACCCTGCAGAGGCATAGCAAAAACTACATATTCTGATCATCATCCATGTGTGGCAGCTGGGGGCTGTGCTCCTGGCAACCTTCCCGCTATTTCTTTGAAACACAATAGCTGGGGTATCCTATGTTTTGCAAATGCGTGGGGCTGCCGCCCCCCCAACCCCCCTCCCCCTTCTTTACGAGCACAGTGCTTGGGATAGCAACATGTTTTCATCTTCATCCATGTCTAGCAGACAGGGGGCTGCGCCCACCACAGCCCCCTCACACCACATAGTTTTTACAGGCAAACACGGGGCCTATCAACACTTGCCAATTACTTCATGTCACCATCTTCGTCCATATTTTGCAGATGGGGAGCTGCATTCTGCCCCACCGCAATTTCCGAATACAAGCCTGGGCAATTGCATCGAAACCTTGCAAGAACTACAAGCTCTCATGTAGGTCCATCTGTTGGTGGTGGGGCTGCGCCGCCAACGCTCTTATGTTGTTAAAGCAAAGAATGTTGCCAAGGCATAGCCAGAACTTCCTATTCTCGTTTTCCAGGCACGAATTCAGGCCTTCAGATTGAGACCCTCGCAATTTCGTGCTCGCTCGCAGCATCCCTGACATTTCTGGCTGAAGACCAAAGTCTTAAACGGCGCGTGCTCAGCCCCTTTTGTAGTTTGGTTTTTGCTTGGCTGTGGCTATGAGGACATTTACCAGTGGCTATTCAGGACAACAAATGTTTCGGACTTGCTACAGCGCGCCAGAGTTTCCAAAAAGAATTTGTTCAGGAGCTGGAGGTGGCTACATTGAATCAGTAGCAAATATTGTTAGATCCTTATAGCAGCGGCTTGGAAAACTGCACTTCCGACAACTTTTTGCTGGGCCATGGCTGAAGTCCTCTCTGTGGCTAGCAAAGGCGCTTACCGTCGTCAAAAAAAACGCTTCAGAGCATCACATGCAGCGAAGCCGGAGCTTAGCGACTCATGGCCGAGCTGTTAAAGCTTTAGTGCCAGCCAGGTGCTGACGCCGTGGGCAAGGTTACATGTCCAGTGTGCTGTGGTGTGTTTAAGATCATTTAGTGAAGAAGAGGTTGGAAATATTTGGGCTCAAAGCTGATCGTCGGAATTCAGAAGGCTGGCAGACTACTTGCTTGGAGGCAGGACACGATCAACTTGTGAGGTCGATGACAAGACCACACAAGTCGACATGGGTGTTGAAATGAAAATGCCGAACACCGCCAGAAGTCCTGGTGTTTCACAATCCATACAAGCATGAGACAGAAGTTGCTGTGCAAACCTACTCGGAAGGATGGATGATCCAATGCAAATATGCCTTGACGGACGTTTGACAGAAATCACGAAAGCTAGCCTCCGGGTCTAGCTTCAGTTTCTCATTAAGCGCTAGTTTGCAACAAGGGGTGTAGGGGGTGGGTCTTTAGGGGGTGGTCATTTTTTGACGCTTCTTTCAGCCAGAAAGCAGGGCAGGGAGGGTTTCGGGTGTGGGACACGGGGGTCGTATTCTGACCCTTAAAGGACCCTTAAAGGACCCTTAAAGATCATAAAGAATGCCGTATCTGACCTAAAGGACATAAAGAACACGTTAAATACACCTTTTTCGTCTCAAAAGAGCGGATAAAAAGGGTGTGAAAGAACATGAAAGAACCCGCCAGAAGCGGATCACAGGCAAAAGAATACAGGTTCGACCCACGCATGAACCCTGGACGATTTGGTTCAAGCTTCCCGGCCTTCTTTGAAGCCCTGCTTGTGTTTGAGCATTCGAGTATATTGTATCTGCTAGAGTAGAGCAGACTCCTGACAGGACTAGATCATTTAATGTAGGTAAAGTCATATGCAAATACTACATGCACCACATGTACAATGCATACTATATGAGGGCCACGCATTTAGGTGTCAATCGCGAGCTTATGTCCTGTAACCTTCCACATTCCCAGTAGTAAAAAAGGAGAGTGCGCATCTGGATTCTGCCAGTTAGATCCTGCTCTAGCTTTCGTCCAAGTCCCTCTCCCCCAAGTTACACAATGAATGAAGTCTGAGAGGAACATGCTCCCGACTGTATTCCAACACTATAGATGTGCAAGGCACGCAGGCTTTCGTTGAGTTTTGATTCAATCTGGTGGCTACAATCGTGCCGTCCGCACTTTTTGACAAAGGCAACACTGGAAACTGCAACACTGTCGAAATTTGATGAAGCGCAACGAGTACGCAGACATTTGAGGACTATCGCTTGCAATGCGCAGGGCGTGAAGTTGCGCATTGGCAGTGAGAAGATGCGAGGTCAAGCAAGTGCCTCCATATAGACCAATGCCATGAATCAGGTTTTGCAGTTGTTGCACGCCGCATGGGGAAAGGTGGGGAGAGAAGGTTGGTCGAAATGTCCCAAAAGCCAAAAGGCCGGAGGCCGAGGCGAATTCACATGGCATCAGAAGTGGAATGGAGGGAGCGAGCGAGATGCCACTGAGCAGAAGACTGCTGAGCTGGAAGGCTCAACATCAGCTGTTAGACTTATCAAGTGACTGCGAGGTGTTTTCAGGTTGCTTCAGTTGCTTTACAGCTGCTCAGCTCTTATCACTGTGCTTCTCAGCCAGTACTTGACCCCATTCAATTTCCTGGAAGGCCTTTATGCCGGAGCACCCTTACAGCATGCAGTGGTCGTTCCGGCGGTGCAGTACGTGCAGCACTATGCCTGGACGGCGCCATCAGTCACAGCTCCTGCAGCGCATCCAGTGGTTTCTGCACCTGCCTTGCCTGCCTTGCCTCTAGCTGGCGTAGCTGGGGCACATGCAGCACCTGCGCCACCTGCGGGGCCGGCGGCAGCTCCAACCATCGCAGTGTCTTTGCCAAAGCCCATTGCGCCACCAGCAGCAACTGGTTAACAACTGGTAGTTCTTGCCCGTTAAGGCAACATTTTGAGATTGTTGTGGCCATTGCGGTGCAGGAAAGCATCTGCTTCTTGATGCTGAGGCCGTGTGGCGGCGGCCTGCGTAGCAGTGACCAATGCAAAGCGCTGTGCTAAGCTCATGAGTGTGGCTGCTGACGAATCTGCGGGTTATCATGCTACGTAACGATTAGCCACCTTAAAGCCTTAAGTTCTAAGTGCATTTGCATGGTTTGTAGTCGAGATGTTGCTTGGAGGGGGACGGTGTTTCACCACACCACAACTGCAGCCAGTACATATTTTCAACAGTGCACTAATGTTTGTGCGAATGTGGATTCACATATCGCTTCAGTGCGTGGTCCCTGAGGGATCAGTTTCGTGTCACCTATTCAACCGCACGCAACTTGAGATTCAGCATCAAGGCTGATCCGCGACTCCCAAACCACAAAACCCTCCATCAAGCACCGACACAGCTACCATCACACTCTCCTTTTTCCCATGATCGCTTGCCTTCTTTCCAAAGGCCCTCTGCATCTTTTGCTCAAGCCGAGCTCTACATACAGCGAGTCAGCTTGGGTTGGCCCGATGGAGTACTACCAGGCACAAGCCGGCTATGTGGGCGCTGCTGTGGGCGCTGCTAACCGCTTGCAGGCCATCCCGCAGGCACTTGCTCATGAAACGATCTCAAAGGAATCATCCACAGTGTAAGACGCTTCGTATCGCCATATCGCCATGCAACTCCGATTTCTGTAGGTCCAGGCGGCGCAGCTTGCTGCCCAACCACCTGCTGACGAAGTCGTTGCCAGCCTCGTGCAGGATGTCTTCTGCACGAATCCATTCGGTCTGTTTCGTTCTGGACTAGTGGGTCAACTTCGTGCTTGCTTGCAAGTGCAGGGGCGGGTCAAAGCTCTGGTCTTTTGAAGTTGGTGCGCACAAAACTCATACTTTGTCATGGCATGCCAGGGGTTGGTAGACATCTCATTGAAACTCTGCATGCAGCCAATCCTCTGCTCATCTCGGACAACTGACATTCAGAAGCCACTGCAAATTCTGACGAGTGACGGAGCTTCAAAATTCTGAAGTCACTGGTGACAGTAGTGCAAGACTGCCTCTTGAGATATTTCTTGAGGCATTTCCAGCCAACACCTGAAGAGAATTGACAGCACTAGTTCCGCAGTTCTACACTTTTGAAGGAACACCGTGGGCCTGAAGCCTGCTTGAACAGACCAGGGAAAGCAGTTCAGCTTTTGATCTCTCAGTGGGTGGAGCCCAGTGGCCACCGGAGCGCCAGGCGTCCGTGCAGGATGCGCTGCTAATCTAAACAACATCAAGCAAGTTGCTGTGCTCCCTAGAGAGCACGTGAACCAGCTGGCGCAGTTGATCTGAACGCATGCCTGAGCAACCTGGGTATGCTGGGCTTGCCCAAATGCTGTGCAAATTTCGGGAAACTTTGCTGCGCGATCGGATGGCATTTTGTTTGAGGAGTTTTCTTGCGAGGGCATGGCGCATCGCAGGACCTGCAGAAGGGCGACGAGCGGGAGACAGCACTGCTGGAACTATCCAAGCGAAGGGAGTCTCTAACAGACCTGGCGTTTGGGCCCTGAAATTTCCTGAGCTTTGTTGCTCAGTTGTTGCAGCTCAGGCCAATCCTGTGGCATTCGTTCGGTACTATCGTGGCTCTTATTCAGGACTATACCATGGCATTGTGGGCTTGAGGCTTCTTGTGGCTGTGCAGGTCCAGGTATCTAGCAATTCAAGATAAATCAAGAAGGGCTGAGATCGCAGCCCATCCCTTCTTCACAGAAGTTGCCGCTTTCAGAAGTTTTTGTGCTGGAACAGGAGATCGTGCAAATCTATCCTCAGCTTGCGCAGCCCCCCACATTGACTGCGACCGCATCCAATCGGGTGTGCAATTCATTGGCCTTGCTACAGTGTGCCATGCCCCCGGAAGTGAAGAAGTGAGGTCAGCTCCGAAGGTCTGTGCATCATGATCAGGTGGCATCCCATCCGGAGACCAGACCTTTGTTCCTCAAGGTGCGCCCTATGTCCCTTAGCCACAGCTTCGTGTTGGAACAACCTGCAGGCACAGATTCCATTGCTGCTGTACCCTTTCCTGAACACGTCCAGCACGGTGACTCGGGAGCACTGGTCTGGTAGCCTGAGACGCAGGTTAGGACCGACAAACACAGGAGAGGCCGTTCGAGTACCTTCGGCTGACCTCTCTCGGGGTCATCGGTGCCCTCGTCAAGGTCGAATGTCATGGGCATGTAGCGAGCTGTGCCGAGCATGCCAGCCAGGTGGATGATCAAGAAGTCATAGGCTTCTTGCTAAACACAGAGATAATTCCACTTTGCACGCGGCTCAGATTGCACAATGCAAGCTTACTTACAATTCAGTGAGAGGCCCTGACAGTTCTTGCAGGCCTGCGAATCATGGAAAGTGGCAGCGAGCTTTCAAAAACGGTCGGAATGCCCACAAGATTCTCAATGTGAATTCCTGCCCTTCTGATGTCACCTTTCGCGCCACCAGGTTGCAACATTCATCGTGCAGAAGCTGCTGCTGGATGACACAGCCGCAGCCTCGGTCAGTGTTCCACAAACCTCTTCTCAAAGTAGCAAAGCACGAACTGAGCACTCTCGGGACCATCAGGCCATGGCCACCAGCTTACTTCACTAGGAAACATGCGGCTTGAACCCGTCAGCACGTAATTGTTAAATTTACGTTCGAGCAAGTATCAAGTGACCCGTGGCCATCGCACGGAGCTTAATTACGTTCAGGCAAATCAGGCCCTCGAATGAGTTTGTGTGTTTTTCATCTCGTGAGTTAGCTTCGTTTGTTGTGGGGGTGCGAATTTTTGGGGCTAGGTGCTTGCGGGGGAGACTTTTTGGAGCTTGCTGGCCCCACACCTTCGGATGCCCTGGAAAAATAGTCGGTGTCGCATGATGCAGCTGATGCAGGCCTCTGAGGACCAGCTGAACACTGAACACTTATTGTGTCTGGTGCTTTATCCGGGCATTTCTGCTGCCTCACGGTTGGTGCTGTTGCGCGAAGCTGTCGGATGGGCGAGTACTGCGTTGACTGTCTTCGCATTGATCCCATCAGAAGAAATTTCTGTTGTGTCATTCTTTCTGCACTGCCTCTCCACTACTACCAGGTTCGGAGCAAGAACGTGGCCCTCGTTTGAGTTGAAGAGAAGGAAGACTGTGAGGTCGGCAATGCAGAAGATCTAAGGAGGTGTAACCTCCCTTGTGACGCCCTTAGTTCGTCACATGAAACTTCATCTACTCTTCATCTCGTTCCGCTCTGTTGTTCCCTCTGGTCTCTCAGTCCTGCAGACCTTCTTGTCTTCGGCAGACTTTGTGGCTCAGTATATGCAGCGTCAGCGGCTGCTTTCTCTAGCATGCACTGCAGCTGCTGCCACGCTTCGTGTCACAATTGAGTCGCCTCATGTGATGGAAGGTGATGGACATGCCTATACATGGCCACTTTTGTGAATGCTGATACTGAACTCCTTCCCAGCGCTGGGTTTGGTATGACAATCCCGACCGGTCCGATTTCGGATATGCTATTTGGGCCCATATTTGGTATCGTTCTGCTATGTTCTGCTTACTGGCAGTACTTTAAATGGTCTTCCGGCAATGCTAATAATACAAAAGTGAATATAGATGTCACTGTCATAAGCTCAGCCAACTCTGCAATCTCCTGCTTCTTGCTGCCGCTCTTGCTCTGTAGCCTCCTGGCATCTTCTGGCTCAAGTGATAAGACAGACCTTTTCAAAAGAGCAGCATCGAGCTGCTCCGTTCCAAAGTCCGGAGGACGCATCACTGTCACTCTCTAGTTGGCAGAGGCAAGAGCGGCAAGGATCCCGCAGCTGCCGGCATTCCCAATATTTTTTTGTTGAATATAACCTCTGCATACTTCCCGATAGACATTGTTGACTTCGCCCAGTAGCAACAGCAATCATGGCACCTTCAACCGTAGCCGAAAAACAAACTATCACAGCAGCAACGCTGGCACCACAACAGCAGCAAATATGCGAACCTTGCTGAGCCCCTCCAGGGCAAAGGTGACACAGCAACTCTTGCTCAATAGCAAGCTAAACTACTTGCAAGACGGCTCCCTGCTTGTGAAATGAAGCGCATGCGACACAGCAGCAAAGCATAGCAAAGCAAGTGCAACAAGACTGGGCTGTTTCCCCACAGAGCTGTGCCTCTTTTCTTAGACTAAAAGACTGAGAACGAATGTTATTGTGAACCTGCATGCTAGCCACAGTTTTCCATGACGAGTATGGCCCAGGGCTTGTACCACGTTTGCGAATCTGCGCATCGCTTCTACGCGGCCTTGCGCTCAGGGCTTGTCCCTTTCCTGCTTTTTTGCATGAATGGACCAGACAGGTTACAAATGTACTTTCCAAGATGGCGTGGGACTTACGTGGCCCCTTTCTGACTTCATGGTTTCCGGCTTGGAGAGATCTTATAGTTTTCCAGTTGCAGTGCAATTGTGGTAGCAGGTCGGTGTCCTTGTGCAAAATCCTTCCATCCGCTTGCTCAAGGACCACTGTGATGTTGCCTGCTATGTTTGGTTCCTGCAGTAGCAGCATGCCCCGAAACCTTGCGCAGCACGTGGTGCGGTGCTACCTGCGTCTCACGGAAGAAGCACGAGCCAGAGAGGCCTGGCGCCTAGCGCAGAAACTGCAATGAATTGATTGGTGCTAAGTGAGTGTCTCGACTAAGCTGTGGCGTTTGTGTGGTCATTTTTTAGCCCAGAAGGAGGCAGCCTCTTTTGAAAGTCACAGGTGCAGGCCGATTAATCCTAACAACCACAACTACGCGCGAAACACCAACCACGTTTCACCCACCACAGTTCACCCACCACGCTTCACCCGCCAACCCCACTTCAACAACCACGCTTCACCCACCAAAACGACGGAACGGCTCACCAAAATTGACCCCACCGCCACCGCCGCCGCCACCACCATCAACATAACTACCACCGCCACCACCGCCACAACGGCCTAACTCCCTAAACCTTAAATCCAAACACCCTGAAGCTAAATCCCTAAATCCTAGTCCGTGAATCCCTAAATCCTTCACGTCATTCCTTCAGAGCGAATCCTGTCAGATCCTCGGCAGAGGCGCTTCTCTTCAGTTATAACCTAACTGTATAGAGCCCTTGATATGACCCCTGTTATGGGCTGTGCCCTCATGTTCAGCCACGAGCCCTGGAACCCTTTGGAGTTAAGGGTTTGGGGTTTAGGGTTTAGCCATTTAGGGTTTAGGGCCTAGAGTTGAGGTCACGTGGGGCCATATCCCAATAGTAGGGAATGTGGGGTCTGAAGAGGTCAGGTCAGGTCAGGTCGGGTGGTCAGAGGAAAAAGAGGTCGGGTCAGGTGAACAGGTTTGGGGTCCAGGGTTTTAGGGTTCTAAGGTTTAGGGCTAAGGGTTTAGCGGCCCCTAAACCCGTCAGGGGTCAGGTCAGGTGAGGCAAGACCCAACAAATAGGACAAAACCCTGGTCCTTCTGGTCCCCATGCATCCTTTGATCTAACCACCTGAAGACGTCAGGTCAGGTCAGGTCAGGTGGTCAGAGGAGAAAGAGGTCGGGTCAGGAGAAATGTTTTTTTTGGGATCGGGGGCTTGGCGGTAACCCGGGTTCTGTGGCTGGCCTTTGTGGAGTGACTTGGGTTCTGGTGATGGTGACACGGTCGGGTCTGGTCTTGGTGGTGCTAGCAGCTTTTTTTGGTGGATGAAGCAGGGAGGCAGGGATTTTGGTGAGCGAAGCAGGCGTTTGCCGGTGCAGGCCGAGCTCTCCTCGGCTTTACTAGTATGCGACCCCGTGCTGGCAAGCATGTCACCGTGTCTGGGTGACATTTTCCCCGCTCATCTGCTTGCTTGAATGCATGCTCTTGTTCTTGTGGCTGCTCCTGGCACATTGACGATGTTTCATTTTCCATTTTCTTCTTTGCTACTAGGCACTAGGGTCACTGCTCCTTTTACATTGTAACATCTTTTTAATGGTTAGCATTTCTGGTGGTAGTATGTCAGTTTTTTGGCATGTACGTTCTGCCAATCAATCCGAGCAGCGGGCTACCCTTGTCTTCGCCATCAAAATCACATGCTGCAGTTCTTTGCTAGGGATGCTTGTTTCATGCCTTCCTGCAATGACATGTGCAGAAGTCATAACGTTGTACTGCGCAATGACAGGTGCTGAGGCAGTGCCTGCCTGAGGGCCTGCAGTCTGATCCATCGCTGAAGGCAGCGGGCGTGCTGATGCTATGAACATCACGATGCAGCTTACTCGTCATTTTGATGTGTGCCTGCCCTGCAGCGCCTGCCCCACTCCATCAGCCAGAGCTTGGAGGAGGACATGTTCCCGGTGGCATCCTGAATCGCACTGGGAGAAAGCTGCGTGAGGACCCGACGACAAAGCGATGGCTGAACCAGTTACTGACCAATCTGAACTACCGATGAGTGGACAAAGGGTTTCACGCGAATTCGGTGCTGGTAGGCCTGCCCACCCATGAAAGAGGTGGGGTCCAACTGTGGAAGGAGATTGCTTTGGCCGGTCGAACGAGCTCCTGCCTTCAAACTGTCTTCGTCGCGCTTGTACTGCACCATGCGACGCCCATTCAACCGTGATCCAGCATCGTTCTTGTTGTTGCGAGCGCAGCTGTCATGCTTGGAGGCCTGCGCATAAAGGCCGCGTGAGCGAGCCACACATGTGGGTCAGAACAGCAGATCACGAACGCGGCTGACATACATCACAGGCCTCGTCCAAATGTAAAAAAATATTCAAAGCTATGCATGACTTGCTGCGTTGGAGCTGAATGCCTCCAAATGCCAGCAAAAGTCTGTGGCAACAACAGATGCGCAGGTGCGTCAACCCTAGCAGTAGACTTTGCACGCACCAGCACACGCAAGAACGTTAAATAAAGCCACGGGCCGCGGTTCACGCCCATGATTTGATTGGCATTCCTGGTCCGGAACTTAGGATTTCTTCCCTGCGGGCAATGTCTAAGGCATTGCTGCAGGGTAGCATTGCAAAATGGTGGTGTATTCCTGGACGTCCTGAACAGCTAGCATCAGACCAGAACGACTAGCACGATGTTGCCGAAGGTGTCCCAACTGTATTTTGGAAGCAAAGAGTGCCTGACAGTTGTGCAGCACTCTGATAGGTGAGCCTGCACACAGCCTGAAATTGCGTTGTAGCCAAGATTTTCAGACGGCTTCACTAGAATCTGTCTAGAGTCTAATCAGTTTTGTGCAGTTTTGCTACTCATGTGCTTTGCCAATCGGTTAAGCAGCAGGAAGCACCTTGGAGTGAGAGCCTTCATCCACAGCTGCTGTGCGCTCGTTGCAGTCAGCATCTTTGTGGCGCATTCAGGAGATGGGAGTCTGCCATATGCCACCAAGGCTTGAGTGAGCAAGGCAAATCTGATAGGATATGAAGGAGACGAGCAGTTTGTGGACAGAAACAGGAATGAAAAGATCTTCAGGATGGTGGGGGCCAGCAAGGTGCCAGTGGGAGGGAGCTTGGGGCAATGGCCCGCTGCTTCTTCCTGCAGAGCTCTTGAAGAAGCAGAAGGGCCGCAGAAGGGCAGGCGGACAGTTGGGGTCACGCAGACACCGCCTACTCCTTGCCGGTGCAACGTAGCGATGGAAGGTGTCGCGGCCAGAGTGGGTCAGGAAGAAGGAGACTGCGAGGAAGGCTGCAGGCCGTGGGGACATGATGTGATGGCAGAAGAGGAGGCTTCGGAGAGAAGCTGGTTCACTCAACATCCTTCCTAATTGTTTCTTTGAGCACCTCCATGGCCCCAAACCAATTTCGTGAATGCAGTGAGGGCGCGAATGTCTTGGAGGTGTTGGCAAAGCGGCACAAAAAGCATTCAAACTCATGGTTTTGCTTGTGAGAGTTCAAGAAGGCATGGGCCGCCGGATTGGTCGGCGATGCCAGCCCCGAAGCGCGCAAAATCGGAAAAGATTGGTGCCGGTCTTGGGCAAGCAGAAAACGCATGCCTTGTAGCCAGGTGTTCCGAAGCTTTCATGGAAAACATGAGGTGCTGGGGCTCACTTGGTGTGCGATTGCACACCTATGGCTGGGCAAGAGGTGCGAGAGGGAACCTTGGAAAGATGACTCGCTTGCCATCCATCCCCCAGCAAGAGTGGTCTTGTGCCCTGCCGAGGCTTTTCGCTTTTGGTCCAGCACCTCCGCCAGTCTCGAGCGATCCTGAGGTCCGACACCCTGCTTAGCCATGTCGGAGTACATAGCAGATCATAGCGGGATGAGATGACACAGAGGCAACCTCGCCATCTCCCTGCACTAGATTTGCATCTTGTCGAGGCAGCGGAGGCTTCTGATGGTGCGGAGGCGCTGCTGCTGGGACGAGGACGAGGGGGGCAGCCACACATGTGCAGAGGAAGCTAGATTGTTATCATCCTTTGGTAGAGGTCGCCTTCGAATGTCATTGCTAGCAGGCTATAGTGGAAGTGCCACCTCGGCGGTGAGGCGCTAGAGAAGGGAGGGTGGGGGGGGGGTTCTTAGGGATAGTTGGACCAGCTCCAGGACCCGGGGGACCCCACCAGCGGATCAGCAATCAAGCCAGGCCCCAAGGTCACACCTCCAAATGACTAGAAACGCCTCAAACTTCAGGGGTGCCAGGGGAACTCCCTGGCATGGGGTCCTTAGATCTAAACGCCCCAGGCTCTCCGGGCTTGGCGGATTGCCAACACACGCCAAACCTCCCACACGTTGATGCTACTGGACTACCGGAACGCTGGATAGAAACGTACAGAAGCTGCCTGTGTGACAATGCGAAATGATGGAAGCTGAGGGCTCTTGACCCAGTGCAGCACTTCTGTCGGTTTTCCCGCAAGCGCAAGTTCCCGGAATGCGGTACTGTTTGTACTCATTCTTTCCATGTGACATGGTGGTATTTCTTGATGGGTGTTTCCATTGCTGCACCTATCCCTCTGCCAGTACAAAGCAGTCCGCCTTGAATCTGGCATCACTGGGGAGCTCAAGAGGTAGGGTGCTCGAGGTATGCCAAGAAGAGGGAGAAGCAACGCCCTGATCGTTCCTTCGCTGAAAACTTAGCAACGCGGGTTGCACGACACGTCTTTGTCAGGAACGTGTGAAGGTCGTCGACCTGCACCGATGCATACACTTGTGCCGGCTGTTGCCGCGGGTGGGCCTCTTGAACAAGCTGTATCGCCGCATATCATTGCATCAGATTGTGCGTTCTTTCTTTGAACTGTGGCCTTTTTCCGATCATTTGCCGGTCTAAGTCGCAGCATTTTTTCCATGGTAGAGGAAATATGAAGGACAAGCACGAGACCACAGAGAATTGCCATCTCAAAGCACGGTGTTCCTGTGCAAGAAAGCGCTTCATTCGCAGCAGGGTTCGCGAAGTCTGGATGTTTGCAACAGAACAATTGCGTAGAGGAGAAGCTTCAAATTCTAGAATTCATCCGACATCCCTTCTGCAGAACAGCATACGTGGAAGCGCCGCCTGACGTTTTGAGCTTTCGCGCTGAGATTGAGAGCAAATCATAGCTAAGAACGTGTAGGTCACACGAGCTGCTATGGTTCCTGTTGAAAGCACTGTTGGGCAAAGCCTGCTGCAGTGTGCTACAGTTCAGATCAATGCTTCGAACCCTTATCAGCCCTACGTGGCCCTGCAGAAGCCTGGTCCTTCAATCGCTGGCGGGCAGAGACGGATGATGTACGTGGTGGAGCATCCAGTGCCCAGTTGAAGGTGGCCCATTCTCAAGCAACATGTTCTGCCAGGTAAGATATTTTGCATCGCAATTGCCATGCGCATAAGTGTTGCTGTTCGTGGCAACTCCCCAGTCTATTACCCACTTATGGCTATCAGGTTGTGGCATCTCGGATTCATGGCTATAAACAAGCCTCTAAAATCTCTAAACACCACTTGCATCAGAGAGCAAAGACGCATCAATTTTGGGCAGACCTGCTGACATCATACCGATCGAAGTGGCGAAACAAATTGAGTCGAGTTTTGCATCACTAGTCCGAAACATTTGCAACACTTTGTGTATGATGCTTGTCTGTGCAGGGCTTGACTGATGCCAGCGGAAACGCTGAAGCTTGCTTGCAACATCCTTCGGCATTTTACCATATCATGCGCCTAATGTGCCTTTTGAGTGGCTGGAGCTGTCTTGCGTTTAAGCTACTAGCTATTCAGACTAAGGAATTCTGTGGCATGCTGTCGTACTCGGTGCCAGATCCTTTTGCCAGTGTCTCCCTGCAGGCGAGCGTTGGGTCTGATCCTTGAGAGTGAGGTGTAAGGGAGCAATTGTCTCGAAGGCGTCTGCTTTGCCAGAGCCTCTTTCGGAGCTGAAAGGCTTGGTTCTGGACGTTGCAGCGGCCACTTGGCCTGTCATTAGGACTTCTGGTCTGTGGGTGCCGGGAAATTCTTGCAGGTTTTGCTTGGAAAGGTCGAGGATTTGCTTTGACTTTGCTGATTTTATGTGGTCTCGTTTGGGTCTCTGTGAAAGTCATAGGTTGCCCAGACTCAGGAGACAAATGGTAAGAACACGGCACATGAGTCTAAGTGTGACAGTCCTAGAGCTGTAGATGTATATGCATATATATTTATAAAAATACACGTGTGCGTATATTTATGCTAAGCAGTCAGCAGACGAGAAGTGGCAGGCAGATGCCTCCGAATATGCTGCAGGGTGCCAAGTGCTTGTTGCGTCTCAGCTCCTTGAATGACTTGCGCAGTGTTTCTGTGAGGTTGGCTTACGCATGTTGGGTGCACCTGCTGGCATTCAGCATACTTTCGTGTCGGGTGCTGAACCGATCTGTACAAGTTGGAGATGATTCGGCAAAAACATGCAAAGCGAGGTTCAAGGCGGAGGTGGGCCGACGGGAAATGTTCTTCAGAGACTTCAGGTGCCAAGCCCTTTGACTTTGGCTGTCCTGGATGTCTCCTACACGCACTCGAGCCCAGGCCTATGTTGCATGGGCAAGCACGACCTGTTGACAACACACCCCTGGTTTTAGAGAGAGTCCATGTCTCAGAATCAGCATTCCTGCGATTGAGCAGAGCGTATCTGGTGCAAATTCGTTGAGGTAGAGTCCATAACCATCCAAAAGCATGGGAGCCACGGCGCTTCTGAAGGGTGCTGCGTGCTAGCTTGTTTGCAGTTGGCTTGCAGTTTGGGCTGCTGCTTGAATGCTGGACTTGACTTTTCCCGAAAGCTCCGCAGAAGGGTTCCCGTTTTAAGGTTGGGGTCCAGGGGTCCAGAGGTGACCAAATGTTGTTGCGGAAGCGTCTGCAAGCGTCCGCAAGCGTTCGCAAAGGCGAAGCGTGGGTCCTGGTCGCGAAGCGCAAAACTGTCGTCACTTTTTCTGGACGTGCGTGACGCGTCTCAAAAGTGTCAACAGTCACAGGGATCGCGGGGGTCCTGGTCGCGAGACGCAGAACTGTTGTGACTTTTGGGAGGAGAGGAAACGAGACGAGACGAGGACAGGAGACGAGTGGAGAGAGGAGAGAGGGGACGGGAGAGAGGGGAGAGGGGAGAAGAGAGAGGCGAGAGGGGACAGGGGAGACGAGAGAGGAGAGAAGGGAGAGGGGAGAGGAGAGAGGGGAGAGGGGAGAGGCGAGAGGGGACAGGGGAGAGGAGAGAGGAGAGAGGAGAGAGCGGAGAGGAGAGAGGAGAGAGAGGAGAGAGGAGAGGATGAAGGAGTGGATGGAGAAGGGGATGGCGGAGAGGATGGAGAAGGGGATTGAGCAGAGCGTGGAGAAGGGGGGGAGGAAAGGATGGAGGAGAGGATAGAGGAGAGGAGAGGCAAGGAGAGGAAAGGATGGATTATATGTCACGTGTCTGCGTTCGTGTTGGTGGATCCTATCAGGTTTTCATCTGCTTTGATGGAAGCGTACAGTTTGAGCTGCCAGGCCGTTCTCACTGGTGCTGCGGAGTGTGGAAGACTCAGAGCAGCCAGGATTGTCAATGACTGTTAATAAGTATGCAGAACATGGGCAGCATTTTAAGTATGTAAGGGATATGATGGA
>CAJNIZ010046504.1:40584-56598 GCA_905231905.1 Symbiodinium pilosum
CAAGTTGTGCTGCATAGATTCTGCTATAGCCCAGGAGTGCCGCGTAGTCCGCGTAGGCAGCACGATAGTAACAGTGTGTTCGCGTAGTCTGCTCTGCAGGGAAAAAGGCCATCCGCGTAGTTCGCGTAGGCAGTCAATCTTAGTATAAGGACTTTAACCTGAAAACAAACAATGCTCACATGAGCATATCTTGACAGCCCTTGCTTGATGAGGTTCATGGCATTCTGGGTCGTGAGCTTCCGCCGCAAGCCTGCTGAGACGTACAAACCGCAAGTCTTCCCTGATCTGTCTGGAGCTCTGAGGCCACCAGAACCGGCACGCAAGACCAAGTGGACCTGCACAGCCTGTGGTTAAAGACCTACTTCGTAAAAGCCTGCCTTCTGGCTCCCGGTGTCGTCCCCTCTGATCACATGCAAGGCACCATGAATTTCGATTCATCAACTTCTTGTACGTCAGGGGCCCAGCTGCGATTGCGCACATAGGGAGCTTACCCGTCATCTTCAAAGGCGCTGTGGAGAGGGGCGCTACGCCGAGGAGGCCGGACACGGGATCGCGACGGGACGTGCTTTCGACACGCCAGATTGCTGGAGCCGGCAGGAACGCGCTGCTAGTGCTGCGGCCAAAGCTGCACGGCAACAGTCTGAAATCTCAGCTGGTGACCTTCTCACTGATTTGAGCATTTGCTTTGCTCAAGCAATATTATAAAAACCTCAACGTCACGACAAACGCTTAGCTTCGACAAAAGCAGAGCAGCGCATGCTGCTCCCAGGCAAGTCAAGTGGGAGTGCAGCGCCTGTGGACAGAAGAACTTTGCATCTGTCGAATCCTCAGGTTGTGATTGCGGGTTCTGGGGTCATCAAGATCTTTCTGAACAGAGAATTGTGCAGGCAAGCGAGTGCTACAAGTGCGGAGCTCCACGAGGACACAACACAGGTTTTACTGATCTGTGAGCGGTTGTGCATACGCATTGCCTCCTTTGAAGCAGAGTGCGTTTCAGACAGCGCGCCGACTGTCCATCCAGGATAGCTGCTTCGAGCTGACGTGATCCAGCACACCGCCCACGCAAGCAGAGGAGAGTGAGAAAAGGATGCTTGTCACCCTGGACATGGTACTGGTACAGAGCGCAAGCTGTTGAAATCTGCTTTCCGAAGCGCACATTTTGCGATAGCGCAGTGCAGGGGCTAGTTGGCTGGTGGGTGCTGGGATTGGTACACCACAGCCGCATGAAGCCGCATCCATCCGCTGACCTGATAATGGCTCATTGCCCTAGCGCATGGAGGTAAGCATTGCCATGATACAATCCGCCCGCTCACTTATCCACGTTGTCGTGAACTCTTTCATAGCAGCGGCCTACAGTATCTGTCTTGCATGAAGCGCAAGACATCCTGCAATTCGACCTTCCCTCTGCAATGAAGATTGTCGTCAATAGTACCTCGGACTGATTTGTTGGTCCGCATTGGTTGTAGACCTTGCTCTTGATTAGTAAGGGCGCCCAGGCCCCCGGCCCCCCCCCCCACAATAATAGCCGGGCCCCATTATTGAAGGCATCCCAGCACCCAGAAGGAAAAAGTAATTTGTGAATTCGTGCCAAGTACTACTGCATGGTTTTTCATACATTTTGAATTGAGTTCTATTTTGATTCTAAAGGAAATTCGAAGAGTTTCAATGGGTTTTCAACTGGATCCTAATTCATATTGATTAGTTGTATTAGGTTTAAGAGATCTTAAGAGCTTTTGATTTGATAGTGAACTGATTTGAATGAGATTGTACTTGATCGCGTTTGAAGGGGTCTAAATCTGCTTTTGAATTATTTCAATTAAGTTTTAATTAATCTCGAATAGGTTTGTATTGATTGTAACTAGATTCCTCATATGAAGCGGAGAAACACTTGCCATTTTTCTAGGGTTTTTATCAATCTAAAGAAAGATGCTCTCAGGCAAGGTCCGTGAGGGCTAGCTCAGGAAGCATCTTTGCGCCGTTAATTCCAAATCAATTTTAGTGAGCAACTTGAGGTCTCAGATTCAGCTCTCTTTATTCTCATGCTAAGAGCAGCCTTAGAAAAAGAGTCAGGCTTCCGAATTGGCTTTCCTTAAGCAGCCAAGCAATGAGGGTTTTTGAAGCTATGCGAAACTAAGGGTTTTCATTAATCTAAAGAAAGATCCTCTCAAGCAAGTGTTTACTTTCCGGTGAACATTATTTTCGGCTTTTAGAGCCTTAGGCTTAGAAATCAAACCTGAAACCTAAACCTTGTCATTTTTCAGGGTCTAGGGGGTTGTTGGCCCCAAAACCGCCTCTGCCTTCAAAATGGTCTTGGGCCCCTAAATTTGGCCCAAACATTTTTCTTTCAATGTCGGAGGTTTCATCAATACAGAGCATGGATCAGCATAAAATTGTTTGAACCAGCCATCTGCAAGGCTACCGGCCAGTAGCTGTTTGGCTGTGGGAGGCAGGTGTGGGAAGTGGCCTCTGCACGATGGGTCTTTTCTCCCAAATCCCTGACAGGTGGATGAAGAGTGCTGCTCCATATGTCGCACTTCGGCTGCATTTCTGGTGCTTCTACTGATTGACAGGAATGCATTTTAGAGCCAGGCATGTTTCCGCAAATGGATTGCCTTTGCAAGATCCAGGAAGTGCACACAATGCCTACACATGCCACCATGTTAACCTAACCTTACCTGACCTTGCAGCTAACCGTGAAGTTCATGACGGCAATACTTAAGCCATCTTAAACCTCTACAAATGTATTCGGCGATACCGAGCAATTGTGCTGACTGCGTGTTGAACGAGCGCGTACGAGCGCACGCTTCTTGGTTGATCAGCCTAAGCATCTGCATGGAAGGCATGCCGTTTGATGCGTGTTGCCCGGAGTGCAAGATGCCAGGCCATTTAGTGTCAATGCAGCTGAGCTCCTGCTTTCACGCATTCATCGGTTGGAGGCGACGAGTGTCCACCAGTTTGGGGCTGCGCCCCTATATCCTTCAGCTGTGGAGTCACATGTGTCGGGGGTTGCTTCAATAGACTGCTGCTGCATTCAGGAGCCATGAGTGGTCCCAAGCACACTTCCGAAACCTGTGCTTCTTGATGAGGGGAATGCGGACACCACTTCCACATCCACTGCATAATGAAGTGGCTGCAGAAGGAGCAGAAGCAGTGCACCGACATGCACCAAGTTATCGTACCGGCAGCTTGCAGCGGTGTAGTTGATTACCGCTTGTTGTTCCAAACAGGTGCCCCATGTGTCGTCGAGAATGGAAGTTTCGTCAATGAACCACATCTGAGTGCTGCAAAGACCACGCTCAGACTTCGAGGCTGCACGGAAAAAGTCTTTGGGGCCTGTGCTTTTCGAGGCCAGGGTTGCCCGTCTCGGCTATCGGCGAGTGAGGCAGAGCCGAGACTCCGCCTTGCGCCTGATCTCCCAGGATGTTGGTGTATGTTCTTACCAGGTCCGCTCCCAGGAAGCATGTCACCCATAAAGACGCACGAGAGCCTTTTCCATTGATGCAGCCCACCGACCTCCAAAATTGAACCGTAGGAGCTTCGCATCTCATTTGGTACATCGACATGCAGTGTTTCAGACAGAACCTGTGCCAACCCGCTGCCTTTCAGCGGAGCACAAGGACATACAAGGACCGCAGCTGCAACTACGAGCAGACTAGCCTTCTACAAATGCTGTTGATAACGAATCTTGGCCCTTCATGCTGATGGATAATGGATCGACGCTGATCATGGTGTAGACATGGGTGCCCCTTGGCATGTTTCAGTTTCCTTTGCCATCTTTGCCGTAACGCTTGAAGACAAAGAGAAGTGTCACCTGAAGGCTGCTGCTGCAATCATGAGCACGCAGAGCTTGTAGCTCAGATGCGGGCGCACTGTAAATGGTGTGCTGAAATTTGCCGCGAAACGGGTGGCATGCTTTGTTAAAGTTGCAGTCAAGCCTTTCAACCCAATAAGGATTGAAGAGCCACTCCGCCGCTCAGCGCGAATCATGCATAATTGTGGGCTAGAAGAGTTGAACTCAATTTCAGGCGGAGGCTTCAAATTCTTCGTAGGCAGTGTCGCGCTGTTGAGATTTACATGGGGTTGAGACTTACAATAGGGTTGAGGCGATCAACGGTCAAGGCGTCCTGAAGGCAGCAACTCATTGTTCTTCGTGCGCCAGACAACATCAGCAGAGGCATCCGAGCAAACCCGGGTCCTCCCTCCCGCCGTCCAGTGCTCAAGTGCTCAAAGGAATTTTGCTACTCGTAAGTTTCAGATTTGGAAGCCGCAGGAAGATGCACGGACCTTCCTTGCTGTGTTTTCTTCGTTGTAGTCCTTGCAGGCCGTGAGCTTAGTCCTGGCTGCTTTTGAAGCCTTTAGAAGCTGTTTGCATCTTGTCTCCCAAGGAAACGCAGTTCTTTTGGATTTCTTCGGCCAAGTGGGAGATCTCAGGCTTTGTAAGACGAGTTGCATTTGCTGCGGGTAAGCTCATGTAATCTCATGTATGTCTTCAACTACAGATGCCAGATGTAGAAGTAGCGAAGGCGCATCGATCATGGACTCGACCATGATGGAAATCTGTGCGGTCTTGGGAGCCAGGCTACTAGGCCATGCGACATCAGCCATCCATCATCATACTCCTCATGATGATCATGATTTCTGATGATGAGCATCATCATCCCCTGATTCAACGGTGTCTCTTTCGGTCAAGTGGGTGCACAGGCCGTATGCATTCTATCCAGATTTGGATACGGACTTTGCCAAGGACCCCCCCGGCCACGATCATAAGATGGTAGGAAAGGCTACCAGATTGTGAAGCATTTGTTAGAGACGCGCTGGCAAACATGTTGTCAACTGGCCAGTGTACCTTGTCAAAGGACAGGTTGAGTCCAGGTCCAGGGTTAGGGTTGGTCGAGGTACCCCGTGAGCAAGAGAACTGACGTGAGAGAGAACCAATGCGTCGTAGTCTGTTGCGTTTGCTTGTGGCCGGAGCTGCTTCGGTGCTTGTTCATGATCGCAGAGAAGTGTGAACCGGCTTGGGATTTCCTTCCTGTCTGAAAACAGCTTCATATCTGGGTGTGCTTCTGTTTCGTAGTGACGCAGAAAGTGGTTAGGGGTAAGTACTTCAGTTTCTTGCCGGGAAGTTGCGGTCCTTGATGTTGGTCGTGCGTTCTTGCTGAAGTATGAAGTCGAGGCCGGCCCTCAGTGTGTATTGCGTGTCTGTACCGGGCAAACTAACAAGGTTTCCAGAACTAAGGGTCCATGCCAGACCATGGGGGCCCTCGTCCTTTAATGCGGTGGGTTGCTGCTAACATTATCACACCAGCCACCAGTTCCTGTAGAGCTTAGTGTGTAACGTGCGATGACTCTTTGCAAGCAAGCTGCATGCTCATCCACTTTACCACTATCTTTTCGTGCGTTGCCTTTGCGTTGCTGTGGAGGACCAGACACTGCGGCAGCGCTACGGGATTTGCCTTGAAGCGTGTCGTTGTCCCAGAATTTCGAAATGGATTCACGCAGAGAGCAACGGAAGAGAACGCTTTCAACATGTTCCAAGTTCGTTCAAGGCCCAGCAGTGGGCAGTTCTGTCCAAGACTATGGCAACATGCCTTTGGCTTGGAGGGATGTGTCAAAGCGTCGCGCAGTTGGATTGTGCAGGATGTGGGGTTGCTCAGCTCAGGCGTCAGTCTGACTGGGTAGTCTTGCAGCATCGGGCTAAGACGCACATTCCGCTCAGCCCATTTCGCACACATGTCGCGCTTTGATTTGCTAAGCGCAACTGCATTGGACCTGTGACTACCACGCTATGGTATTGATCCTGATATCCCATTGTGTGAGGCCGTCTTTTGCAATTTTTCGCCGCGCCTGGCTTACATCTTGTGTTGGAGATCTTTCCGTAGTGCTGGGTTCACGGTTGAATCAGGTCACTGCTGGCACAGCCCTAGAGCAATCAAACTTGGACAAAGGATTGTCTGCGGAACCTCAAGCTTAAAGAGATGTTTTCGTGTCGTTTATAAGGATTCTGAATCATTCTGAGATTCGCAGTGATTTGTGGCCTTGGATGACACGGGGGCTTTTGGGTAAAGAGTCTTGTTTCACTTGTGCTTCCCGGTAGCTTTCTACATTTGGGGTTCGAGTTTTATAGTTCGGGAGTTTAGGTTTCGAGGCTTGTGAAGTTTCGCGATTTCAGGCTTCGAGGTTTCATTGGGGGGTGCTTCTGGGCTGACGTCGTTATGGCCACGAACTATGATCTCATTGTTTAAACATCTTGGTTTATGTGTTTTTTTTCAGGATCTTTCTGGAGGCCGTTAAGAACACCGCAAGCCTGAGACGAGGGAGAACCCTTGATGCTTGATGCATTGTACACCAGTGCTCAAACACAACAATTTGGCAGAAAGAGCATTGTCGAGGGAGGTTAATTGTCGGCATGCCCACCTACTGTAGTATGCGGGCAAGACTCTTCCAGCGGCATTATGACCAACGTTCGTTGCATTGTTTATGAGTAGATGTGCGAAGGCTGTGTTCCATACCAGCAGCCGGCTGATCAAAGCAGCACTGCGTGATGCGCACAGTTGGGGACGACATTTGGACACCTGGAAGACTTCCGGCTCTGCATGGCTTGCCAAGGATGTGCGCTTCGCCATCATGCGAGCCCATACCTGGAGCTCCATCTAAGCCGGAGCAGGCCTTCACAAGATTCAGCTACTTCGCAGATCCTCGCAGCAAAATGCGGCTTGAAAAGGTTTGCGGTCTGAAGAGGGACAACACGGACCCGACAAATTGTTTACAGACCAAAGACGGTTGCAAGTGACGTTGTGTAACGGGATGGTTCAGAGGACAAGTACTGGCTGCTTGAGCAACCTGATACCTCCCTGGAAGATGGCTGGAGCCTGGCCCTCAATTGCCGATTTGACAACCTCGTTGCTTATCGAACCCGGTGTTGGTGTGAGGAGCTGAAGGCGCAGACAGTGCGCTGATCAGCGCGCACCACTCAGGCTTCCCAGGCTTCTGACTCTTCAGGTACTAATAGTGTGCGCTTCACACATTCTTTTGTGCTCTTCTTGCTTTTGACAAGCGCGCTTCTCTGCCCAGCCCATTCCTTTGGCACCTGAACCTGAGAAATGCAGGGTCGTAGATAGTCTGAGCGCGCTCCTTGGCTAGACTACACCCAAGGCCAGGGTTGCCATGTCTCGCACTGCGGCCTCAGAGGCCCTGGTTGGTCGTGGATATGTTCAATGCCATCAGGGGTTTCAAGCGCGCTGACAACATCAGGCCACGCGTTGCCGACAGAAGCTTCGGCGGGAAGCTTCGACAGCCATTAGGCCTGATGCTGACAGGCTCTCGAAGCGTCAGTCAAGCCGCCGGCAGGCCATTGAACGACAGCCAGGCCCCGAGGAGGGGACCTGAACGCTAGTAATGTGAGCACAAGATTCACAAGATCAAGCGTCGCTGCAAGGCTTAGCTTACAACCTTCTGACCTCCGTCACCAGTGCAGACCTCAGCGAGTTGAGCGTCGACAGCGGTTATGATCCTACTAGTAACTCCAAGGTCCGGTGTATACTGCTGGAAATTCTATCCGGGACAACCAAGCCCGACTCCGAGAACACCGTGCAGATCCCTGCAGCTAAAAGCAGAGTACCATGGCAGAGTTGGCGTGGCCGCTGATGCTGCCGAGGCTTTGATATTGGGCCTGGGAGCTCGGGTCTTGGAGACGGTTGTCTGCTTGAATTGTCAGGGATCTGTCATGCTGGAGAGGTTGGCGGTTCAACCGTGCTCTCTCTCGTCATCATGCTACTGCGAACTACTCAGAATAACCTGAAGTGCCACTGCCATTTCTTTGTATACTCATTCAAAGGCAAGTCATGAGGCCTGTCTGGGACCCCATTTCCCTCGTGATACCGCGCATCTGAGAACCTCTAAAGGTCTAAAACCGTAGACATGTTGGAGATACAAAGGCCCAATTGTGCTGAAGATTCTGGCCGGAGAAGAGGCCCCAAACAACCAGAAACAAAATACAAACGCAACTTCAACATCTTCCCTCGACATCCGTTTGGATTCTGAATTAGAATAGTGTCATTTTTCAAGGTCACAAGCCAGCTTGAGGTACTGTATTTGACGGAACCTTTTTTGGCTTGTGAGGTTCCCAGTGTGCGCGCCGCCAGTATTGCCCGATGCCAATGACACATTCTATTTGTTGTCCTCGCAGCCGTGAACATCGAGGCTTGCGCTGCTGCTTGTGGTGTTCGTGGTGCTCATCCTCGCGGATTACGTTTTGTCCTTCATGCGAACGGCGCTGCAGAAGGTCAGTTTGACGTGGGCATCGTCGCAAGGTTCTCTTTGTCCAGGGAGGCATTGCCAGTGGCAGGCAAGCTGACTCTGCTCACGGACACATGTTGAGATGATATTTTTTACCAGCTTCTGGTCAGGACTGGAGCTCAGTTGCAGCAGCCTTGCCCTCAAATGCCGATGTGGTGCCTGCTTGCCTGGTAGACTCTTCACCAGGGACTAGCCATCTTGGCGCCGCAGGTTCTTATCTAGCTTGTCAATCTCGGTGCCTCCTGGCGCAGAAGCTCTGCCCGGGCCATAGTCTTGCTGTTTGCCCCACTCCTGAAGTGCCCTGAGCTGTTATCTCCAAGGCTTACTCAAGCCAGCAGCAACCAGGCAACGATGCAGCAGCTGCCTTAATCTCAACTCCGTGCGTTTTCAAACACGCGTAATCATTAAGGTACGTATATAGATGCTTTATGAGTGACCTATTTGCCAGTGTGCTCCAACCACACAAAGATGATGCATATGCAGTCTGCAGTTTCAGGTGGTTTGCGATCGGCGGCTGTTTGTTGGCTGTTGCCATAATGCTCTTGGCCTGCACAGCCTCAGCCTCAGCCTCACACGGACATGCAAAGCAACAAGAGCGTGGACCCCTTTGCCAAGACGTGTGCTTCTGAATCTTCCATCTCAGAGTCAGAGGTGCTCTCATTGGCGAAGCAGTTCCGGATTGTTATCGCGTTGCTCAGCGAGGCACCGGGAAGTGCTGGAGGAAGCACTTGGTGAAGCACTGGTGAAACACTGGTGAAGCGGGTGAAGCACCTTCGTAAAGGGGCTCCAACAGCTTTTGTTTGAATGTTTCTTGCTTTCTCGGTTCCGTGGCTTTAGGCCGGGAACATGATCCGAAGAGTGCCTTCCCTGCTGGCATTGCCCTTGATTCTCTTAGGGAGCCTTGCCGAAGCCCCGGCGAAAAACAGTTGGCTCTAGGTTGAAGTGAGCTTTGGCAACTCTGTGGGTGAGGCTATCTTCTCCGCTGTTCTGATACTTGGCCTGCTTGGTGTTGCCACTGCTTCCGATGAGCAGGTGCCAGCCTTAAATCTGAGCAGGGGCTATGAGCGTTAACAAAGATCACGCAGCTTCACTGGCCTTGCGCGCTGTAAGGTTGCTGCCATGCTTGACCACTGGAACGTTCATGCCAATGAGGCGAGACTATGATGCCAATACATTTTGCAATGCTAGTTGGCCCTTCGTTGCAATGTCAGCGTGCGCTTCTGATACATCAGGCTGTGCGACATTTTCAACAAGCGGCAGCATGTGCCTGAGATGTGTAGGGATAGGATTAGAGAGAGGGAGAGCATTGCCAAGGCTGCAGTCTTCGTTGTAAGCTTCATTTGGCTGTACTTCTTTCATGCCATGCCCTCAGCAGATGGTGGTGCAAGCAGGAGCATGGCGAATGAGTACTGGTCCCGTGCCTTGCGCTGAAAACCATTCCTGAGGTTGCAGTATATCACAACACCATAGCGTCGGTGCCGTAGTCGCATGCTGTTGGCAATTTCCAGTTTCAAAGTTTTGTGTGTGAAGCTTCAGCAGCGATCAATCTACAGGCTGACTGTGTCTAGATGGTACTTTCGAGGAGATTTGCAGGCCGCAGCATGCCGAAGCCTTGCTTTCTTGCTTGTAGCCTTTTTCCCAACCTTGCTGCGTGGCATGCAGGAGCACCACCTCTGCCCGTCTCTCGGAGGCTGCGCGCCGCTTAGCATTGAGATTCACTTGGGCATGCACCGTTTCACTTCGCAAAGCTTCTTGCTATCTTGTTTGTGATTGCAGGCTTGGGTGGTCCAGTTGCTATCTCTCTGTTGCAGGAGCTGTGCCTGCTTGTCAAAGCCCTTCAGAAGTGTTTTCCCTTCGATGAATCTCAGAGGCCTTTCGCTATCACTGTGGCTCGCTGGCCTTTGGTGCGCTTGCCTTAACCGCGCCGGCCTTATCTTCAGCTCGAATCCATTGAATGACGAAAGACACACTTTTCATGCTGAGGTCTGCACCATCCCACGCGTGCTGTGGGACTTCCCAGAAACTCCAGCAATTTGCAGTCTGCAGCGACTGCTAGTCATAGTGTTCAGCGGTGCAAGGCTGGAGTTCTTGGAGAAGCATGCAAAAGAAACTGGTGAGCAGAATGCCTCTGCCCAAGCTGCATGACTACCATCAAAGTTTGGGTCCTCCCCACCTTCTCAGCGTTGCTCCATGTCTAGGCCTTGGCTGCAGCGGTGCGCTGTGCCACAAGGCTAGCGCCCTAAGACTGGAACATTTGTACCAGAAACTCGAACAAAATCAAAACACGGAGTAGTACCGAAATGTGTTTCCTATGCGGGAGGTCTAAGGCTGCGACTAGAAACTCAAAACCGTGACTGTTGCTGAGAAGCATTGAGAATATCAGGTGCTGTTTGAGCTGGCTTCACTGCTGCCTTCAGTTCGTAACGGAGTATGCCTACATGTATGTGGCCGTCATAGGACTGCGGCATGCGTTGTCCAGCTGGACTTGCCGCGGGAACTCATGTTGCAGGAGACCCATTCTGCTCCTGTGCCTGCAAATCGCAGGGTGGCTCAGGACGCAGTGGCGCAGTGCACAAATCATTTCTGGTAACCAATACTTCGTTTGCCAACCCAGGTTTCAGCTCTTTAGCAAGTATCCCGCTCAGGCACTTCTTGATTCAAATGCCTAAATGCCTCTCAACGTGGCTTTTTGGAGCTTGAATCTGTCTTCAGGTTGCGCTGAACACCTTAACTTCTGTGGTGCCAGCTCCCCGGAACCCTACACAGCCACAAAGCTGAGTCTGCAGACTCCGTGACGCGAAGCCAGGCTCGGCTTTCTGGTTTGCATTGGAGTGCCGTTTGCACTGGCGCCGTGGCCGCAACCTAGTAATGGGTGGGAACGGCCTAAGCAGGCCGGGTGGGAATTTAGGGTTCAGGGGTGGTTTAGGGCAGAGGGCTTTCTTAGGGTTCAGGGTTCAGGGTTGGCTTAGGGCTTAGGGTTTAGGGTTCGGGTTTAGGGTTTAGGATTGAGGCTTAGGGTTTAAGGTTGGTTCAGGGTTTAGGGTAGGGTTTGGGGTTCAGGGTTGGTTTAGGGTCTAGGCCTTTCTTGCGATTTACGGTGCGGGGGTTGGAGTTCAGGGTTACGGCTTAGGGTTTACTGATGAGGGTTCAGGGTTGGTTTAGGGCTTAGGCTTTAGGGTTGGTTTAGTGCTTAGGCTTCAGGGCTTAGGGTTTAGGGTTCAGGGTTGGTTTAGGGCTTAGGGCTTTCTGGTGCGCGAATCTGTCCGCTTGGTGCGCGAATCAGCTTTTTTTTGGGTGCGCGAATCGGTCCGTGGCAGTGCGCGAATCTTTGGTGCGCGAATTCTTGGTGCGCGAATCCGACGGGGCAGTGTGCGAATCCGCCGTTGGTAGTGCGCGAACCCTGTGCTTCTCCCAGTGCGCGAATTTTCCCTTTTGGTGCGCGAATCAGATCTTGTTTGCCCCTACAACTACAACTCCTGAAGCAAGAGACAGCTCAGACCCAGCTGCAGTACGCTAGCTCTCGTGGCAAGCGAGGCAAGGGTGTAGAATTGGGATGAAAACTCACTAGTCAAGATGAGTGCTCAAGAATTCTTGCAGCATGATTGCCACTTTGGTGACCTCATCCAGCTGGTGCCAAGGTACTCGCAGCTTTTGGTGAACTACGAGACAGCTGGGTCAGCTTTGAGTTCCATGCTGAAATTGGAGCGATGCTGTAACAGTGATCATGGAGGGTTTCGCTGCTGCTCAGGCCATGTGCGCTTTGTGTGATCGTCCTTGCGTACATAATTTCGCGACTGTCAGCACGGCACCAAGTCCTCATGATGGTGTTGGACGTAAAGCCACAGTAAGAGGTTTCTCATGCTCCTTGCTCGTGCCACTGTGGACGAGACATACGAGACAATAGAAGCATCACAACAAGGCTAAACAAGTAGGATGCACCAGAGTTAGGGCGATGACAACTGTGCCCAGAGGCAGAAGCCCAAGCTCCGCTTTCCAAAGGTTGGAGTTTACGATGCGATCCTGACCACTCTTTTCATCTGTGCCATGAGGGACGAGGCCAGGACTGCTCATGAACTTTGCCTAAAATGATGTCCTGTGTAGCATTTGCTTGGGGAGGAGTACTGCGGCGGTCAGCACATGAGTGTTGAGCTTCGACAAGCGTGACGAGCTGAGTCAGCTTTGGAACACCCCAACCTAAGCAATCGCTTGGGAGTTCGGCCCCCGCAGCTTTTGGTTCGTGCCTCCTGCTGCTTTCTGCCTTCCATTCTCGGCCCCAACTTGTTGCTTTTGCTTTGTTTGTTCCTGCCTCTCGCTGTGTGTTGAATCACCATATTATTCGCCTCGGCCTTTGGCCGACAGGCGTCTGGAACAAGCTGACCAGGATCGCCTGCTCCCCCTCTCCCTACTGTCCCCCAACCCAAAGTTTTGCCCCCCTCCCCACCCTTGATTCCCTCAAAAATTCACCCCCTGACATAATTACAGTTGGCACCATTCTCATGCTTTTGTCATTGCAATCAATCGTGCTATCCGGAATATGCAAACTTGTTATTACTCTGATTTAGCAATGTGTACCAGTACTATTCCACTCATGAATCACGATTACCATTGTCATTCTCCAATTGTTGGTTTAGGCCTAGCGGCAGGGGCCGGCCCTGCCGCCTTCGGCAGCCCTCCGGGAGCCAGCAGATGAGCATCATGGGGTCTGTTTGGGCAAGGTTAACCCCCCGTAAGCTCTAACCCCCCATAACCAAAACCAAACGGCAAGGTTAGCCCCCCATAAGCAAACCACACATGGCACGGCCAACCCCCCCACCATAAGCAAAACCCGAAAGCCAAACTTAGCCCCCCGTAAGCAAAATCCAAATGTTAACCCCATAAGCATGGCAAGGTTTACCCACCCCCATAAGCAAAACCTAGATGGTAGGGTTAACCCAAAGCCAAACTAGGCCAAACTAGCCCCCCCCCATAAGCAAAACCTAAGTGGCGAGGTCAAACGCCCCATAAGCAAAACATAAATGGCAAGGTTAACCCTCCCAGGAACCCCATCAGGCCTGGCCTAGTGGGCTCAGGCAGCTTGAAAGCCTAGCAGAAGGAGAAACGGGACCTCAATGATGCTGATGATGCTGGCCAAGGGGGCCAGCATCATCAGCATCATTGGGGGTCCGTTTCTCCAATTTTGGCCTCCCATGCGCCCAATAACCCTTGATGGAGTCTAGATTTTGCTCAGTCCTACTCCAAGAGGGGCCTCGGGGCTAGTTTTCAAAACGGTCCGTGCTCATGATGCAGATTTTGAGGTTTGTGAGGGTCCTAAAATCCTTCAAAAATTCCTTCCGTGCAGTGGGGATTCCTTTTGAAAAGCATGTGAATTTCAGAGTGGTCTTGGAGCGGGCCTCACCTTGGATCACGGCGGCAGGGCCGGATTTTAGGCCTGGCCGCAGAGACCCGCCCCTCCGCTTTCGTACTTTGATGGTTTTTCTTGGGCTTTTGACCCTCCTGGTCCCAATTAAGCCAAAATGGGTTCCCAATTGAGCTGATGATGCTTCTGTACGATTCGCACGTCGCGCGTGCCTCGTACAGGAACATCATCAGCACAATTGGGACCTCATTTTGGGCAGTTTAAGGTAAAGGTAGAGAGAACAGGATCTTCCAAACCTAAAAAACATTTCAGGTAGCCATAACATAAGTTTTTCGTGCATTTCTCTCAAGCAGGAGCATCAGCATGGGCTTGGCTTTCGCATGATGACTGGGTGGGCAGGGAGGGGGGGCTGCGAAAACCTACACGCACACTCCATAAAACCATCATAAAACCAGTATAAAACTGGCAGAAAACCTGCATGAAGCCACCATAAGTCCTGCAACCCATGACCCCATGCAACATCCAAGATTCAGGAACCCCATCAGGCCAGGCCAAGTGGGCAGAGCCTAGAAGCCTGGCAGGATGCTGGGGGGTCCGGCATCATCAGCATCTGAGGGTTTGATGTTTGCTGCTCGGCATCGCCACATCTTTATGTCTTCTTCAGCAAAGGCTTCAACTTGAAGGTGGGCGAGAGGCGTTGGTCTCAGCTGCAGCAGCAGCAGTAGCAGCTGGACTGGTGCAACTCTTTCAACTCCAGAAGGTGGAGTTCTCCTGACCTTCTCAAGACGAGCGCTTGCTACTGAAGCGGCGAGCTAGCAGAATTCATGGAAGGACGGATCGCAGGGTGCAGAAGGGCTTTTGAATAGCTCTTGCCAGCACATCAGGAGGAGTATATGGGTGCTCTCACACTTCCAACACCTCAGGCCCTACTTGATACAGAATGATCTCTGGATATCTCTGGTAAATCCGCAGAAGCGAACTCGCTGCCGTTCTTGCATGTGTAGGCAGGCTGTGGTAGTTTCCTCGGCAGAGCTGTCTTGGCATGGCAATGAAAATCTGTGCTGGTCAGCGGAATCACCTCGTGCTGCCTAGCCGTACTACCACTGGGGACTAACCTGGACGCCCACAAGGCAGGCCATCCGATGCTTTCAAATTGCAATTTGCCAAGATTATACTTCATGGCCGTCGTACTTGAAGACATCCGTTTATTTGGGTGAGGGGAGCGGCACAAGGACGTGTATGCTGATTTGTACTGTTTTTTTTGGCACTGGTCAGTCAGCGTTATATTTAGAAGGAGTGGTTGCCTTTCTCTTATACAATTACTCTGGTTCTACCCCTCAAATTTCAAGATCTAGCTGTGACCCTTCGGAATGTGGGCAAATGCCAGGTCACAGCAGGGAATTTGGGTGCGCATACGAGCTTGTTCTGCGATTTGTATGTTCTCCGCTGGCAACCGGGCTTCGCAACAGATACATCTGTACCGTAGAATCAAGTCGTCAAGCATGGCAGGGGCGTTGCGCAGTAGAACCCAGCCCATGATGCCTGTCAGATATAGTGTAGCCAGTGGCTTCATACGTGCCACTCATGTGAACCCACATGAGCCAACCATGATCACACTAGCTATGGGCCGCTGCTTGGGCCACCGATGCTTATACTTCTGACCTTGGGGGCCGCTGATGCCGCAGTGCTGGCCTCAGAGACCAGGGAACAGAGCAGAAGTCAGCGAAGGATGCTGTCAAATTGGACAGCCGAATTAACACATTGCCAGCGTTGAAGCAGATCCGGCAGGACTCGGAAAACAATAGAAAACACCTCTTGTTTCCTGCTGCTCCTCTGCGGTGGCGATGGTAGTGGTGGCGGGTGGTGGTAGGTGGTAGGTGTTGGTGGCGGCAGCGGCAGCGGTGAAGGTAGCGAGGTGGCGGGGCGTCGGTGCGGTGGCCAGTGGGCGGCGCTGGCAGTGGCCTTTGCGGCGGTGGTGGTTGTACTAGTGTTGATGGTGCTGGTGAGGGGATTGCTTGCCAGAGCGCGTCTCAATTACCCTTCGCGGTGCAGGTTAATGTGGACCGCATGAATCAACCAATGAATGAATAAATGAATGGATGAATGCATGCTGAGGGGCGGCATGGAGGGAGTTGTTGAAGGTGGTGGTCCCCTGGCTCCTGTTGGCGGCGGCAGCAGTTGAATTGTTACAGTGCCTGCTACATGCATTTCCAGCCCCCAGCAAAACCCTCATTGTTAGGATGTATAGCCTATTCCTATACCCATGTACATTTCTGCACTGCATCAGCTTGAGCTTAGGTGGTTTGCGCAGCCCCTTCTGTACTCAAGGCGTGATCAGGAAAAGGTAGCGCCTTTTGTTGTGG